>JAFBJR010000570.1:2461646-2631271 GCA_016785285.1 Brachirus orientalis
TAATCTAATATGTGTGTGACTAATTTTTTTGTCTCCTGTGTGTATGAATTAGCGACATCTTAGATGAGATAATCCTTTACTAGTCCCACAAAGGGGAAATTTACAGTCAGTGTGTTAGTCCAACTAAAATTGGGCTAGTCTGAGTCGGACTAACATACTTGGATAGTGTGAGTAATATTATGTTATTCTATTATTATTATTATTATATTATATATTATAATATATGTTATGATTATTCCTGCATGTTATGTTCTGCGCATGCACCAAAATGACCCTACTTCCGGGTATTTGACCCGGAAGTAGAAGGAGATGCTGTACTGTATAAACTTCAGTACTGCTGCAAGAAATCATACAGCAGCAGCATCTTTCTTTGGACAAAACAGCAAGCACAAGAGCCATGCTCCATCTAAATTGTATCATGATTAACATGTACAGCAGGTATGAAACACCACCACACTATCCATCCCACCATTCGATGTTTATTTTTCTGTGACGTAAAGGTCAACAGGAAACTGATTCAATACACGCTTGCTTATAGAGAGATACAGTACCACCTACGGAGGCAGAGTCAGGTGTGTACGGCCAATAAATCGATTTTCTCCTCTGCATGTATACTCAGACTTGGCAAGTTGTCCAATTGCCTATCTTATGAACACCTGATTCATATGGCCTCAGCTGTATTAAACTTGGCATGTAAATGTGTCACAGCAGGAAAGAGAGTAAAAGCAAAGGTAATAAATAATAAACATGCTTTTTCACATCTATGAAGGCACACTATAGAAAGACTATTGAGAACATAAAAAATAGAATATACAGTATATACATTAAATTACCAAATATATACAGAATGAACTTGATATTTATAATGTGAACCAGGATCGAACTTGAGATATTTACAGTGTTATATTGCACATAGGATGAGTAAGATGTTGAGAGCAGTGCTTTTTGTACAGTCTAAAAGCAGCAGATTGTGTCCAATGGTTTTGTCTGTTTGTCCAGACAACCAACAACTTGGGCTTGTATGACCACAGAATATGTTCCTATTGTCTTTCAGTCGATCTCAGATGAGTGCAGATCCAGAGAACTCAGAACCGACGTATGGCTTACTCTTTATGTAATATAATTTCGGGTTATACTTCGTGGTGCAGCGACAGACTCATCTTTAGCCAACTACCATCGTGGTTGCATGGCAGCTTCAGTCCTGTATGTTTTAGAGGTTTCCCTGCTCCAACATACCTGATTCAAATGGTCAGTTGATCAACAAGCACTGCAGAAGCCTGATGATGACCCATTTAACTGATTCAGGTGTGTTGGAGCAGGGGAACATCTGAACATGCAGGGCTCCAGGACCAAGATTGGAAAGACTAAGCCTTTGGATAATCCCTTCATGCCTAATTTCATAATCTCACCTCTTACCAGTTAACCTGCTAATTGTGTAAACTGTCTTGCAAACAGCCTCAACTTTTCTGAAGGGGTTGCAGGTCACATTCTATTCTTATATATCTGTAAAATATATTTAGGTATGTCAGTGAAAAACGCTGTGAAAAATTTAAGATATTTCTTATAAATTTTAAGATATTTTTATACTTTCTTTCTGTTGTATTTCTTAGTAACTTGTGTTTAAGTCAATGATTTCCTTCAGGATAATAAAAATATTCCGATTCTGATTCTGAAATGTCCTTAATATTTCTTTCTTTCGAGTGATTTAATAAAAGTACAGATTTCAGGTGTTGCATTTTGAGAAAGTGAGTTTATACAATCCACACCTTTCTTGTTTACTAACTGCTTTTATATGGCCAGTCTCAAGTTTGTGTGACCAGTCTCAAACCTGCTCCTGTCCTTGCTCCCTGTCAGACGTTGCTGTCACTGTCTTGCCACCCTGCCAACCAAACGCCTGCCTGCTGCCACACTGATGGAGCTGAGACACAGAGAGGCTGACAGTCATAGTGACTCACCAGCCACAAATGGGTTCTCTAAAGACACCCTTGCACATTCAACATCCCCAGCACTTCCAGAACAGGAACAATATAGTATTTGGAGACTGATACTACTAAAGGTTTGTGTTTTATGCTCCTTTGGTTTTGTTTTATTGAGATTTATTAATTGCATTTCACACATTGTCAACAGTATTCATCCCTGTGTAATTCTAGAACAAATACTAAAATATTTGGAGATGTTTTGCGATGTCTCACACCACTCATACAAGTGAGGGTTTGACTTCAAATACTTGAACTACTGAATTACTTCACTTTAGAAATGTTGAAACTTACAAAAGAACTTGTTATTTGACATGTGCCTTTAATGTTTGATTCTGCTGACTTGGCAGACTTCACAAACGTGGTAGGCAACGTGGGAGGTTGTACAACTGTAGTTTACGGAAAAGTACAATAGCAGCATTTTTTCAGGGAGACCTGGCTGTGGTCTTGCAGTACAATCAAA
The DNA here is from genome assembly GCA_016785285.1 of Brachirus orientalis. Classification (NCBI taxonomy): domain Eukaryota; kingdom Metazoa; phylum Chordata; class Actinopteri; order Pleuronectiformes; family Soleidae; genus Brachirus; species Brachirus orientalis. Next base: position 2,464,086 of record JAFBJR010000570.1, read on the forward strand.
TAAAAAAAAAAAAATCTCTGTCAAATTAAATGATGCGTATCACCAATGTATGTATAGCATTTGTGTTGATTTAAGTATGTCTACTCTGGTCTCATATACATGCTATATGAAAAGGTATGCAATTCTATAACATTGTTTTTTGTTACAGCCAGCTTGAACGAGGTAAGCAATGCACAGAGGCGTTCAGTGGCTGAAGCATTAGTCGTCAGTTTCACTTTATATTATGTGAGCAATAATTGCCGGTTTTCACTGTTAACATTTGGGTTAGGTAGTCTTATGTGGAACTAATAATTAACAGGGTTTTCTGACAGAAACTGCCACCCACATATCACTTTACATTAACTACAGAGGCAAGGGAAAGGCCAAACTGGATCATGTATTGTTTGGAGGCAACAGTATGACATTGACAGGAGAGAATTAAAAAAGATAAAGATAGCAGAGATCTTCTGTCTTACTACACCCCCCCCCCCTCCCATCCCACCCTTCTCTGAGATGGCTGCAGTGCTGTGGGCTGTAATGGAGAGGAGGCAGCATTAGGCACACTCAATGCAGAGGTAGCGGTAACTTGCAGCCGATCTCAACAGAGTCCTCTCTTTCTGTAATCAGTGCAGTGAGTGGGGAGTCACACCTTCTCTCTCCTCCGCACAAACAATCCCCATCTCCTGTCTTCTGCTTTTATCACTGCTTTTATTTCCTTTTCACTCCTTGTTCACGCGTCTGTCTTTCTTTAACTTATATTCATACATTTATTCTGTTTGTTGCTTTGTTATGCTTGTTTTTGTAATAACACAAACACATAAAATATACTGTACATACATACATGCACGGACTATATGGCAAGATAATTTTCAGTTTAAAGCACATATACAGTACTGTGCAAAAGACTTGGTGCAGCACCAGCTTTGTTGTCTAATTCTACTTCTCATTGGCATTTGGATGTAATTGAAAGTTGGTCTTATACATTAGCAAACCTTAATAGACCTTTTGCACGGCAGATATTCCTCAACATAAAAGTAGGACAAACTCAGCTCCCAGTAACAATAATTAGGGCTCCACTCCAGTTTTAAGACAGCCAGGGTTGTGCTACTGTTCAAGTGTAAGTAAAGGTTTTTAACGGTAGGTCATACAATATACTTGACACTTTAACCAGAAAAAGCTATTTTTTTTATCCCCCTGAAAATGTCTTATTTCGAAACTACATACATGTTTCCTGTATTTTCTGTCTGTGTTCTAATACAATTACATAGTAACTGTACTGTATGGTCATTATAACAACAACGCTACAACAATATGTGTGTGTGTGGGGGGGGGGGGGAGAACAGCAACTTGTGTGATCCTTTGATATGAACATATTAAAAGGGCAACATTATCAAAGGACAAAAGCTTTATGCCAATAAGTATATATGAATAGTGTGCACCTTTTAGTGCAGAATAAGAAGGCGAAAGAATCGACAATTAAAGAATGAAGACAAGGATAAAAGAATGAGGATGAGAATGAAGGAGAACTTTGGATTGTGTTGAAAGATTATGATGGATTATTGAAGAAGAGGAAGGAGAACTAAGCTAAGTCAAACATGGTGAATGTTTGAGAGTCTGTACAGGAGAATTACATCCACAAAGTACAGAAAGGGAGCTGTTTTTTTATTTATTTAATTTTTTTAATTTTTAATCTAATCTGAGGAGACGGCCAAACTGAGATCCAGCACTTTCCAACTTCAAAGGAGAAAAAAAAAAGAAAATTGCTTTGTCACTGAGTGGAGACCTGCTTCAGATCTCTGGGTGGAAAACAAAGAGCTGGAACAGCCTACAATCCTGGAAAAGGGGATCATCAAGTCAAGGATTAAAAATGGCTGAGAGAGCTGTGGGAAAGTCAGTGGAGCATCTAAAAGTGGAGAGAACGATGGCAAATAGGCAATTCTCTCGTTTGGTCAACAGTATAACCAGAACCTATAAGGACATGTCCGAGGAGGAGCTCAAAGACAGTTTCAACAAACTCACAGTGGAAGCCAAGAAAGTCATGGAAGCTAATGACAGGGTGGAAGCCGGACTCATGGCAGAAGCAAACTCAGAGGGGGCTGTATTAACTGAACAGCAGAATGCCGACCTGGCAAACACAGCAAATGAGTGCCAGTTGAAACTACACAAGGTTAAAAAGCTACTCCAGGAGACTCTTTGGACCAACTCTGGGAGCTGGGAGGTGTCCACAGCACTCCAGGCAGCAGAGTCTGGGTTTGAACACGCCACTGCTGCTCAACCCTGTGGAGAGGAGGCATGTGAGTTCATCCTCAACCACCTGCAAGGACTGGTGAAAACTGCAAAGGAGATTTATGGCCAGTGGGAAAGATGGATCCCACCAGATGACCAAGAGAGATTCCAGTTTAGTCTAAGTAGACTTGATCTCCACATCCCAAAGTTGATTCACAGAAAAGATGACTTCATACAGGCAGCGATTACCCCGAATAATCACATGCCAACTATTAAGTTGAAACCGACGGCTCTTCCCAAGTGCTCTGGAAACAGATGTGATCTCCCCTGGTGGAGGAAGGACTGCGAAGCACCCAAGAGACAGAACAAGCCAAACACCAATCACACAGGGTGTGTAGTCTGTGGCAGCATGCAGCACAAAAAGAAACTCTTCTTCTGCAAGCAGTTTCGAGCTCTTAAGCTGACGGAGAAAGAGGCTGCGGTAAGAAAGTTGGGAGCATGCGAGAAGTGCCTCGAGGTTCACGATGATGGTCCTCACAGTTGCAAACCCAACTACATATGCAAGAATCATGACTGCAAGGATGACCCTACACCTGACCACCATTACTGTCTATGTCCAAAAACTGAGCTGAAGAAAAGAAACTGGGATCAGAAAAAGATCCAATTTGATCCAGAGGCAGATCAAGTCAAGAGGAGATACTCTGAGTTTGAAGAGTTCTTGAGCAAACTTTCACCAGCAAGGCAATGTTGTGATGTGTTCTCCAAAGACTGGGACACTGATTGACTGATTAACTCAAGGACTTACCCATGTCACAGAGGACAGCCACGGCAAGAAACCCCATCGCTGTGCCCAGATGTCATTGGCCATATAATCTAATAAACACCACCGTTGAGTCCAAATTTCTGAGAACAGACAAGTAACTAGCCAAAGGAGAAGGAGTGGAGAAATCATCACCGTAAACTACAAGTACGAAAGTTAAAAGGAATGTTAAAATGAGCTAATAAGGATGGCAGTTAATTATTGATAATAATTATTGAGTCTGCTCAGGACAATTACAACTACAAAGCCTGGAAAAGCAGCAATTTTGTCACCGAGCCTAAGGGACCAGTGGTCTAAAGACACAGCTATTTACACTAGTTTTACAAATTAAAAGGAGGAAAAGAGAAGAAAACCAGTTGTTTACTGAGTGAAAGCCAGTTTCAGATGTTGAAGAAGGTTAGGTCAAGTCTTTTGAGTGTGAATTATTCACTCAATGCCAAACATAACTTGACACAAAGATTTTTTTTGCATGTTTTCAAAAAATGTGTATTGATGTACATTATCCATTTCAAATGAACCATCATAAATAAAATATAGATGAAATAAACAGACATTATAAATAAAATAAACACATTTGTTTGAGTGTCTTGTAGTCTAGAAAAGTAACAACATACAACATATAATGGAAGTGCTGTAAAAAAACAAAACAAACAAACAAAACTTGTACTTGTTACCTCTTTCAGACCTTTCTGCCATGAACATTGGCCTTGTCAGTCCTCATGTGCAGTTTTTCTATCATTGGTACATTTCAGTTTGGCACAGTATGGTACAGTTTGGAATGATAAAGTCCTGGGTTGGGCTTGCATTTGGACTGAGCACCTTTACTTGGTAGGTGGATTGTGGACTGTGCCTGATGGTCACATGTGAGTGACGCGACACAACCGACGGATGGAGCAGATCCAGCAGCTCGTTTGTCTCCACAAGACGTCACGTTTTATATGAGAATAGTTTGTGGGTGTTTGACTCAACTTTCATGGGATGTCTACACCAATTGCAAGGGAGTGATGTTTTCCTGTCGGCCAATCAAACTGTACCGTATGATTTTGCTCTGGTACCACAAGGGAAGAGTATGGTTGGGGTTGGTTATTTTGGTACTATTCCTAATGGAAACGCAAAACAAACAAGCAAACAACTAAACAAAAAGAAAAACATATACTGCACTGTACCAAACCGAACCATTCCGCTTGGTGGAAACACAGCTGGAGAGACCAAAACCTGGTCCTAATGAGGCATAACTTCATTTCTGAGGAGCTTTATAAAAAAGGGCAGAGATTTGAATTGTGCTCATGTTAAGGTTAAGGTAAGGCAAGAACTACTTATGGTTAAGGTTAGGGATAATGCGCTGTGTGTGTGTTCTTGTATTTGTAGCTTTCTGAGGACCAAACACAGAAAAAAAAAACATAGAATGAGAACATTACAGGAAAGTGAGGCCTTCTGGCCTTCTCACATCTTTAAAGGGCTTCTGGGAAGTTAAGACTTGGTTTTGGATTTAGGGTCAATGTCAGGGTTATGTATTTATTTGTGATGGTTAAGGTTAAGGGTAAGGGACTAGGGAATGCATTATGTCGACGAGGGCCCTCACTTTGAATGCTGTGAAAGCGTGTGTACGTGTGTTTGTGACTAGGGGAGAAAAACTAGGGTGAAACAGAATAACAGTGTTGTACTAATTACTCAGAGAGCCACAGGGGGGCAACAGCAAAACTTTAAGCACAAGATTAGCTTCTCCCTCCAACGCAACGCTTTCCAACCCGTGTGTCGTGTTTAAAAGCCAGTCACTTTAAACTCCTCCCTACCCTTCACATCCCTGCTCTCTTCACTCTATCCAGTTCTTCACTTGAGTCTCATATAATCATAAAAGTACAGTCACACAGTAAATGTCTGTCCTGTTCTCCTCCACTCTCCCCATTCATTCCTCTGTCGCAGTAGGTTTTTTTCTGTATATTACACTTGCTCCCACAAGGAACCAATTCATGAATATATATATAGAAGTGCCAGATGATAACAGGATTGCTCATTTTGTTTCTGTGTGTGTGTGTGTGTGTGAGAGAGAGAGAGAGAGAGAGAGAGAGAGAGAGAGAGAGAGAGAGAGAGAGAGAGAGAGGATAATGGCAATTTAAAATGAAACTACCTTCAAAACAGTCTTATCACAAAATGGTTTCATGGGAAAAACTGAACTGCACTTAAACTGATTGATGTAATACTGATTTGGAAAAAAGGATACATTTTTGTTTTTGTATTTCCCAGTGTTAATTTTGTGTGTTAACTTTATACATTAGATGTCGCCAACAGTTCCACTTGAAGATGATTTTTTTCTTCCTTTAAACTTATGTTTAAATTTTAATAAATGTTTAAATGATATATTCATAATCCATATCAAATTGATATGTGTATGAGGAAAATAATGTCACATAATAATGCCATATTCATTCATTCATTCATCGTCTACCGCTTAATCCTCCTCATGAGGGCTGTGGGGTGGTGGTGCCAATCCCAGCTGACATAGGGTGAAAGGCAAGGTACACCCTGGACAAGTCAGTCCATCCCATAGACAAACAACCATCCACTCTCACATTCCCACCTATGAACAAATGATTGTCCAGTTTGCCTAAACCCCAAATCTGCATGTTTTTGGACTGTGGGCTGAAATGAGAGAACCTGGAGAACATGCAAACTCCATGCAGAAGGCCTTTGTTCTGACCGGGTAACAAATTCTGACACTTCCGTATCGGCTTCACTCTATGTCATTGTTTTGTTTGTTTGTTTTTTTTTTTACATGCAGTCATGTGACTTCAACACAAATACGGCAGGGAAATATACAATGTATGGAAATGAATGCATTGAAAATAGGACAGGATTGATGGAGGAAGACTGAAGGAAGGCAGATAATAAGGTATAGCTAATATGACCCTATTTAATTCAGCATATAGCCATCATTCATAGATGGAGCCAAACTAAGAAAACACCAGAAGGTGGGGCCCTGCGGTCGAGTGCCAACTCTGCTCTGATGGATGGATGGATGCAGACTTGTGCTGCTCTGTGTCTAGTGTTCTCTTATACGGTTGAATAACTATTCAACCTTCTTCAGCGCAAGCTTCAGTATAATTTTCTTAAATTTTCCTACGGTACAGCTGTAAATGTAGCAGCTGAATGGGAATGAATCATTACTCGAGGATTCACTTGAAAGAATCCTGTGCTGGCAGTGCTGCCACGGTCGCCTGTGTGCAGTCAGATGTCATAGAAATGGTGTAAGTTTTGTTAAATTTGCCTCTGAGACTGTAAAAACCAACAACATGAGATGTGCTCACTTGGATGACACTATAGATCTGCCTGTCATTAGATGCACAAACACACATGCACTTTGCAGCATACTAAGCACAGAGGAGTCACCTTCTCTCTCTCTCTTTTTTTAATTTTAATTGACTGAGTAACAAGGTACAGACATGTGCAGTCACTCATCTGCCGTCATGGCGAAGGTCAGACCTGTCACGTGTGTGTTAAGGAATCGTTTGTATAGACACATGCATGTACTGTACGTTCGATTTCACACTCTCTGGATTCAGATGAGTTTCTCAGCACTGCAGCTGCTGAGACGCGTCTTCTGTTGCAAAGTTGGGATTTATGGCTCTTTGGAGGGAGCGGTTATTTTGAAGAGCTGTTCGAAAGACTAAGATAAAACAAAATGACAAGTAAAATACAGGTGTAGAGGAAAAACTATGTAAACTATAGCAAGGCGCAAACGAATTATAAACAATAGCAAAGTGTGGACGAAATCAAAACAACAAAGCAGTTTTGTGGGTTCTACTGCCTCTCCTTCTTATTCTTTGTCAATTTTGATTATGTAAAGGCAGAGCGTGTGCAGCTTTAATTGCTTTCACCATTATGCCTGAAAAGGACTTGTGAGACTTCAGCCAAGAACGTTAATAAGACAGAATATAGCTGAAACCCAAGTGGCATGTCCTATTAGTGCAACATAAAGACAGTGGGACGTCTCAGGTTGTCACCGGCTGAAGCACATTGGGTACGAAGGGCTGTCACCAAAAAACTTTTAAGGGGCGTTGAAACTATCATGACTCTTCCTGTTAATTTTTACAGCTTAAGACAAGTTGTATCAACGGCTTATTCAAATTACATCCGACTCAAACATAACATGTGACATGTAATACTTGATGGTGGGTTGGTGCTCGAGGCAGCTGCTGAAGCTTAGCTGAGCAGTGTCTGTGTCACGGGTGGCTGTGTAGCAAGAGTCGCTAATGTCGCTTAAATCCATGGTTCTCAAACTGTGGTACGTGTACCACTGAGCTTCCTTGTTTAATTAGAAAATTAAATTCCTTGTTTAATTAGGAAATTAAACACATAGCAAAACAATTAATAAAATAATAATACAGTATGAGCGAGTCGGCCAATTGAGTTAGTTGAAGTTAAGGCTGAAATTCTTAAAAGTTAACAATCCCACATCTTAATTTATCTTAATCTTAATTTATTTTCTTCGTAAAGAAAAACTGTGGTGGCTGAAAAAGTAATTTGTATCCTTAAGAGTTATATATTTTTTTCTGATTCCTGCTGCTTCACATCAAACATCAAATTAAATCAGATTATGTCAACAGGAATCTGTGATAAAGTCTATGTCTTTCTGAAAATTAGACAGTTAGATTCCAGGAAACACTATTTATAACTTAATCCCTGAAGGAGGCATTCAGGTCCTCAGTTCCCCCAAAGCAGTTTAGTGAACCCACGTTGTTTGATATCAGGTAATGAGGGGCTCACGCTGCGCTTGTGTTTGTGAGATTAGAAAAGACAAGCCATCAAATGAGGTTCTGGTGTTCATTAAAAGTCAAGTCAAGATGAAGCTGACTTTTTCTTCCTTTGTTTGCTAACCCATGGAATATTTTTTTAATTCTTCTTTAATTTGATCCAAACCAAAGACACATTACAGGTAACCTGTATGTTCCTTTTTATACGTCCACTTATTTGCCTGTTGACTTAATCCTGCCCTCATATATGTTCTCTCCATTGATTAAATCATCCATAGAAGTAGAATTTGTCACTTTATCCAATGTAGTGAAGTGAGTTGGCAACAAGTGGGATTTGACTCTTCTTCAATCCATTTTCATCCATTTGCAGTGACACACACAAGTTCATTAAAGTGGTCCGAGGCCATATGGATTTCTCCTGTCCTTGAAAAGTCTCACTCAATGCATTATCCCAAATCAATAACACAAGCCGCTGCTCATTGTAAAATACACAAGTAAACTTTTTAAAATTTGATTGATTCACACACGCACCCCATTTAACTCATGTGTGCTGCACTTACTGGATGACAGCATATTACAACTTGTAGGTAACAAAACTTTATCAAAGGAAATCAGTCGAACATGGATAAGAATCACTGGGGAAGAATCACCCACAGGAAAAAGAGTGATGCTCATATTTTTTCAGGGTCTTCCAAAGATAGACAACGTATTGTTTATCTGGTGTGGTTAATGATTAGGACTCCAGGGAGCTCATTATTGGGTCTTATCTAACTTGAGGCATGATATAACTTATGCCATGACTCACACTTAATCATCAGGTATCTGTACTTCACAGCCCAACTCTATTCTTTGATAATGAGAACCTCTGTAAGACCCTGTGGCTGCAAATACTTTCCAAAATAAAACAATTAGGCCTCATCTTTAAAGTAATTGTCAAAATTTCTCCATCCTGTGGTTGCAACATTGCAACACTTGACCTACGTAAATGCAGGACAACGAATCAAGAGAAGCAGCGGAAGCAAAAATAATCCTAAATGGGCCATTTTTAATGCAACACTTGTGCTTTTTGAGTTAAAAAATGTTACAATTGCTGTTAAATAAAAGTCCAAGCAGAGACTCTTAACTGACTGTAAGTGTGAATGTATTCTTGTTGGCCCTGTGATTGGCTGGTGACCCTGTTTTACTCCCAGTATCAGTTGTGATTAACTCCAGCTTAATATACAGTATGTTAACCAAATAAATATCAAACACATGGAAGAACATCCACAGTACGGCGGTTCTGCGGGTATGTGATTCACACATGCCATATTCAGGTTCGTGTTTTTTATTATTTCAGAATAGCACATTTTGTTACAATCCCTTTGAGGAATGTCCACAATCGCCATCCCTTAATTGGCTATTATTTCAGTGGTGACTGACATATCAGGATGAATAATATTCCAATTCATACCTCACAGAAACAAGCAACTTTGAAGCAGTTGTTGGCTCCTGGATCCACCATGGCACCAAGTAGTAGCTTTAAAAAAGGTGAATGAAAGTCACTCTGTCATAATTGCCGTGGCAACAGGTGTTTTCACAAGTTTTTGCTGTTAACCCAACTTAATCATGTAATAAATACATTAGCCACAGCTGCTATTAACTCTGCTGAAGAAATAACAATTAGTCCTATTAACATGCTGATCACTGTGGAGATGCAGAAACAGAACAGACCAGTGTGGAGGAGGCAGAGGGATCCTGACCTTTATCAAAGACAGAGCAGCAGTGGACATGCTCAGAATATAGAGTGAGCATGTGTGTGCGTGTGTGTTTGAAAAAAGTGAAAACTTGGTGCTCAAGAGTGTCATAATACTGGGGCTATTTTAAACTCTTTGTTATTGCCAAGAAATAGTAAAAACAACAAAATCTGCAAACAAGTACTTCATGGTCATCCAAAACATTTGGCTTGACACCGCTTTTTTTTATCACTATGAGCATGAAAACTGTTTATTGAAGTGAAACTGCAGCTGCAGCATCACTGCCAAGTACCGACTCTTTTCATTTTAATGAAGAAATATGGCCGTGAGAAGGCAAGTGTGTCTGTGGCTGACACCGGTGTGGCACAAGACAAAACGGTTTCTTCAGGGAACTGAAGAAGAGAATGAAGACTGTACAGTACAGTCACTGCAGCTCAATGAGGCTGTGTATAAAGATATTATATAGAAAGTGATAGGATGCTAAAGTTAGACACAAATCTACTAGGCTGTTGGGGAAGTCTTTAGTTTTGATGGTATTTAGCATAGACCCATGCCAAGCTTGAGGGCCACTGGTGGCACACATACCAAGAGTTACTAATGTTACTTAAGTCCATGGTTCTCAAACCGCAGTACGTGTACCACAAGCGGTACCAAGCTGAAATGCTGTTCTACTGTATATACCAGGGTGTGTGGTCATAGTGGAGCTTTGGAATTTTGACCAGAGAACATATAACATAATAAAGTTAAATAGTAATAATTAGGGCCGTCTTATCTCTCGCTCCATCTTATTCTAATATGGCTATACCAGTGTCTGAAGTATATGTGAGGAAGAGGAGGATGATGAGAGAACAACTTATCTTATTTTGAATAAATCTGCCTCCTTTGAAAAGTCTGTAGCTGACTTTGCTCAGCCACTGTATTTTAAGATTGGCTATAATGGTGTTACTTTAAGAACTCAATATTTTCTCTGGTGGAGAAACACTGACATAGACCATCGTCATCTTGTTTGAAAAGTGAGTCTACCCAGGAATTATCGATTTATAGAATATCCATTAGGGGGCGATACTGGTAAAAATAACAAAATCTAAATGGACATCTATGGGAAAATGAGCTGACTTCACCCTAATATCTGTCAATGTTTTCCTGAGGGATTAATGGTCTCATTTGTTTGTTTCATGTCTTCAGTATGATGTAAATTTTGCAAATTATGTTCCCACTTAGTAGAAAATAGAAGATACAACAGCACATAATATGAGTACAGAACAGTGTGATTGACACGTCCAATAGTTGTCTGGTTGCAGGTGAACTTCCAGTTTTAAAGACTGACAGTGGTAAAGTTGCCAGTCTTAATGATTTCAAGTGGGAATTTGTACTGCAACCAGAAGAGTACATCCACATTTATTTACTGGAGAAATCAAAATTAAGACCCTGATGATCATGTGAGATTAAAATATACTGTCTCCCTTGAATGTATCAAGATTTGAAATTAAAGCTGGCAGACGACCCCAGGCAACTGTCCATCTCTATCTGATCTCCCTGTTTGAGAGTAATGAAGGCAGGACTCACATGCAAGTTTGAAATGTATTAAAACTTACTTTAACTGCGGCAATGGTTTAAGTCAAAAATCACACTTAACCAAAAGTCCAAAATTACACATTAATATCCACGGGGAAAACACGAAAACAGACACTGACACACATGGGCAACAAGAGTGACAAAATGGCAATATGATCCACATGCGTCTTGAAATCTTTTTTTCACATTTAATTCAAAACACTTTTGTAAGGGCTTTGAAATACAATTAAAATCAAATTTCAACGAATGCTTTTCACATTGGACGCTCTGTCTGCTCAGTTTTCAAACATTGCAAAAATGTTTTCTTATTTAAAAAGAAAAAAAAGAAAAGAAAAGTAGTGTGACTGTAGCAAGAGACAAAATACATAGGAAGAAAGAAATGAGAAAATGAAACAGGAAGTAACACAAAGTACAAAATGTAAAAGCCGAATAATAACAGCTATTCAGGGCAGTCTAGTGACATAAAGTCAATTATAGTTCTCTCATAGATGACTTGACCACCAGGCAAAACATGTCTTTAACTCTGACATCATTCTCCTGGTGGAGCTGGAATAAAGGAAGGGAATCACTAAAATCTGTAGGCTACCTCCTCAGGGGAAAATGACCTCCCTGCACCATCACCACATTTCGTTGCAGTCCATTTCCTATATGGATAGATGGATGGATGGATAGACCTTGCCGTCCCCAGTATAATGTCAGTTGATAAAGTGTGCACAGTCTATGAAACGTATGGATGACCTGTCATTTGCGTGGAGCTCATTAAACCGCCGTAATTCTTGCTGGGGATGATACATCTGAACAGCTCACACCACTGAAAGAGTCACTTTCTCTGAGCCGTAGTTTGACGCGACAGCGCCGATTAGGCCACGAGACTCTCACCAGCGTCCACCTCTGCTTTGTACCACTGACGTACATCGGCATCGGTGAGTGGCGAGGTCAAACACTGACCAATACAATGTTAGGCAGTTAAACATGGAGTCATATCGCCCTGAGTGTGACCTGTGTATGACAGAAGAGGATGCAGTCCCTCGATCCCCAGGCTTCCCCATCTTGGTCCTCTCTAGGATGGGAATCGATCTCCGCCTGCCTGCCTCGACTCCCATGCTACAGCCTCTTCATTAGGCGCTGCCTGCTGGAGTGGATGCTCTAATTGGCAAGGGCCACTGAGAGCCAGCATCCCCGTCTGCTGTGCTCTCAGAGAAAGGGTCACCAGGCATCAGCCGCTCACTCTAATCTTTCCCATTATCCTCTGCTCTTCAGTGGGAGAGGGAAAAACAGCCTTCCTGTGGTTTTTGTGTTTTGTACGTTACATTTAAAGGTTTCGTGTGCGTACGTTTGTGTGAGGCCACTGGCTAATGGGAGCTGAGCACTTATGAGATTATGTGATAAACAGAACATCATTACATCCATCTATAACACTTGTTGACAGCTTACTCCTCGAGAACTATGTTAGGAGAAAAGAAAATGGCCCATTTGTTCCACAGGATGTTTTTCATGTGAACTTGCCTTGCACTGCGTTTCCTGTTGTGTGAAAACGGCAGATTCGTTAACAGCTTTTTATAACAGAGAGGAGCATAAATCACACAAATTCTGCTCATCTTGTATATACAGCACCAGTGTCCATAGTGAACTTTCATATGAGAGTGTGGATTTCATTTTTATCCACAGCTCTTCTGGTGATTCATAATGCTCTTGCTGTAAGTCTCATTTCCGCCCTTAATCATCATGATTGAACATTTTAATTTAGAAATTACAGCAATTTACAGCGTGGAAATTATAATTTTTCAATCAGATACAATCTTCTACAAGTTAATAAGGAATAAAATCTTATGGGGACTTTCCAGGGTGCAAACAAACAAAAAGTGTGTGGAGTCAGAGCAGGTTGGTGTAGAAGGTAGAGAAGATACTAGGAAAAAAGGATAAAGAGTGTATAAACCTTGTCTAAAGTGTTTTCTTTTGGGTTTTATCTCAATAAAATATTTTCATTTTTCAAATTTCTGATAGATACAGGATAGGAGAGGATGGGATAGAGGATATGACTGGCTGGAATAGGGTAGCATAATATAGGATTGGATAAAGGACAGGATAATATAGGATAGGATATTTCATTTGACAGTTCATACACTCGGACACGGTAAAATACAAAACATATATAAATGAACCAAATTGAGCTCATGGTGTGTCTTAAGTAAGTAAATAAGATCAAACCCAGTAAAGACAAAATGGGCACAAAAAATTGTTTAAAAAGACATAGATAGGATTTGACACGTTTTCATTATAAATATCGATGCAGATACATTATTTTTTTCCCTTCACCAAACTTTGCCTGATATTTATTGGTCCCTGTGTTTAAGAATTCAGAAGAGGCAATGTGTGTCATTTTAATCAGTCAGCAATAAGAAGCTTCATTTGACCTTGACAGAGAAGCCAAGTCTGAAATGTGGGAAACATCTGCCAAGTGTTTTTCAAGTAAAAAGCAAACAAGGAAATTGGCAGCAGCTTGCGTCATTTATTTTTCAACATGTCAACTAGTCTCATTAGTCAATAGGTCGACTCAGGATCAGGAATTAATTAAATTAGCTTTAGGTATTTATCCATAATCTCATTCTTTAATTGGTAAATAATTTGAGTGTTTTTGAATAAGACACATAAATGAACATTGACCTGAAAGTTCTTTTTAAGCACTGTGTTGATATTTTCTTTGGTATTATACAGTACCTTCCTTCTTTTATGTTCTATGTCCACTATTCATCACTCTCATTTTCCTCTGTGTTTAAAGTGATCGGAGCCTCAGCACTATAGGTTCTGTGACACGCACATTTGAGAATTTATTATTGTTATATTGTATAGGTGGAGTTTGTCTAAGTGTGATATAAAGTTTCATTTTCCCCCAAGGAAAGTGTGTGATTCATCCTTTCTAAAAGTGAATGAATGTGAAAGAAACACTTATTTTTCTCTCAATGGATTTGAGCCAATCAGCCTCTAACAAGTATCCTGCTCCTGTAAAGGTCAGTGACTTTAAAAATAACAAAAACACTTCCTAGTCCAATTTTCACAATCTAGTGCAAACATATGTAATAAAATACGATTCTGCTTCACAAGAAAGAGTTCAATAAGGGTTTTTATATAAATCACAGTTAGGATTAAACTTCACAAAGGCAGAACAATGTGAAAATGCTGGTTTCATAATGTTCTGATACAGATTGTCTCTCAGCCGCATGTCTGAGTCAATGTTTCCATCTAGTGGAGAGAAATCAGAGCACAGCAAGCGAGCCCACCTGCAGACGCCGCAGCATTGTACTCGTGTCATGTCAGGTCAGGTTATGTCATGTCGGTTTATTTATATAAGCCAACATCACAACAAACAGTCATTCAGCTTAACCTCTAATTAAAGCTAATCACTGCTTCATACTCAGACTTTAGGGGTGTTACTTGTAAAACAGAGACACAAGAAATACAAGATAATACAAGAAAAACATAGTAAATGCCTGCTTTGTGTTTACAGGGTTCACTTTTACTCAGCATGACAATTTTTGCTGGTTTATCTTTGACTGACCATGTGGATGGCAGGAGTGAAAATCCGTTCTCATTACCGACATCACTTATGTTTTTATGTTGCCTATGTCTACCTGCAAATAGAGAAATAGCTGTATACCTGTAAATAGAGAACTGACGTGAAACTGACACAGTGGCAGTGGCATAGACTTTATAACAGTATTCCTCTCTGTTTTTCAGTTTTATATTTTCCCCCTCCAATTATAAGAACAGGCTCCAATTTTAGGCATTTAGTGACTAAACTTGACTCACGGATGCTATGGTTATTATCAACAAAGGTTAATAATATACAAATTCTAAATGGCAAGGAATAGGGGGCCATGTGTGGGCAATATGAGCAAAAAAACAATATTATATGTATTTAGGGCCTAAAACCTACAAGTGCAATGGTGTTGTTTAGACTCTAAATAACATAAATATCCCAAAAGTGAATTTATTTAAAGCAAAATATTACATTGAATAATATGTGGCATTTTGCTTTGTAAATAGCAAATTAAAAGCAGTGCACTTATCCTTTAATGTCATACCAATTATGCCATCAGAGAATTTTACCATAACAAATGTTAATTTCTTCTGCTAATTTTTCAGTGCCGCCAATCTCGGCTCTTGTTACTTTTATTATTCATGTGTTTGTTTATTAGTAGGCACGAATCAAATGTTCTGAAACACAACACACTTGTGTGTTTAATGAGCGTGTACTTATTGCAACTACTTTTTCACATGGCCAGAAATGAAGGCATGCGTTTTTAACGTACTAGTGAGGCATCTTATTGCAGAACAATCTTTGGCGAGCCTCCCGTTAGGTTACGTCATGACGTCAGAGGGAGGAGGGAGGACGGAGTCAAGTAGTTTGTGGTTCCCTCTCAGAACGTCCGTCAGCTCCAACAGTTTGCCGTCATCGATGTAAGTGTGGGAGTTAATTTGTGTGCAGCTTTGTTGTTCGTCTGTCTGTCTGTCTGTCTGTTTGTTTGTTTATCATCCGTTTATGTGCGCGTGTGGCATGTGTCGCATTTGTGTGCCGCTCGGAAAAGCTGCCGGAGAGTCGATGTTGACATTTCACCGCAATGAGCAGCGGCACAGTGCGATGACACACATTAACGGGACTGTCACACGCTGCTTTACAATGTCAGCACCGTGCGAAGCTGTTTCGTGTCCATTAATGTCACTAATTTGTTTCTGGGTAGCGCTGCGTGACGCGTAACTCAAGACATGTTTTGCTTTATTTTGTAAATGTCGCTGTGTTTTGCATTTGTGATGCGAAACATGCGATGGGGTACGCAAATAAACAGTGTTTTATAATAACACAGGCTACGTAGGACTGAGGAACGCGACCAAAAGGGCTATTACACACAAAAAGATAAAGTCGGTCATATCCATAAATTGTATGTACATTTCAATTATGGCTCCAACAATTATTCGATTAATCATTACTAAATTAACCAACTCTTTTGATAATTGATTACTTTTTAAAACTAGTTTAATGCTTTTTCAGCTTCTTAAATTTGAATATTTGATTGATTGATTGATTGATTGATTGATTGATACTTTATTAATCCCAAGCTGGGAAATTGAAATGGTTCCATTTTTAAGAAAAATGATTCAAAGGGAAAATTTTGGTTTGCAAACATTTTAAGGACCAAACAAATACTCACTGAATCAAGAAAATGACAGTTGAGTCAATTATGAAAATAATCGTTAATTGCAGCCCTAATATAAACTTAAGTTTGTATGTATGTTGCTATTTAAGTCATTTATATTGCAATAATTGTTATTCTCCCTGCCCCTGTCATTATATTACTGATATTATTACCAATACTGCTCCGCGACACCGATTGTTATTGATAGTATCAATAATACTTAATGATTTGGTACAAAACATAAGGTTAAAAGGTAAAAGAAAGACTGTTATTACCTGCTCCGAGGAGGCTGTGTCTCACTCTCTCTCTCTGTTTTGTGAACAGCATAATTAAAAATTTATGAACACACTTTGATTAACTTTTCTTGGGATGTAGGTTACAGCTCCAGGAAGAAATGATTAAAGATTAAAACTTGCGAGATTGGTGACGTTTCCAAGAATGCTAACATATATATATCGTGTCACAATACCTCAAATACTTTAGCTCTATGTTACAGTTTAGTTTTCAGTTCATGTTTTCATGGTTGGGATTGATGCTATGGAGCGTTTGTGGTGGAAACTGAATGGCCTCGGTGAAGGTTTTAACACTCTCTCTCTTCTTTTTCACTCCTTTTTTTTGCACCAAATTTAGCATAATAAGCCCAAACTTTAGAGCACTTGTTCATGATGATGACTGGAGAGTAAACTACATACACTGGGTCATACACAATTACCTGATGCATCTTCATATTTATTAGGGGGCCGTTGGGAGAACCAGAAAATACCCGCAAAGCTTAGAAGGTAAAGATCCATCACACTACTGTTTGTCTCGAAGCTTCAGCTTATGCCAATACTGACTAATGAGGAAACCAATATAGGACCAGTTTTCTAAAATTCATCCCAGTAATTATACAACAGACCGAGGTCGTTGCCAGTATGTTACAGTAGGTTTTATTTTATTTTAATAAATTGCTTTTTTAGTGGCAAAAATGTCTATTGTGCTCCTCAAACCTCAAACTCATGACTTCCTCAAATGTCTGCTTCTGTCCACACACTATTAATTATTTTCTAAAGTAATGGTGAACTATTTTGATAAATTAGTGAACATTTTTTGGTTTCTTTGTTATATAGAGCAATTATTCATTAAAACTGAATATATTTGGTTTGTGGACTAAACAAGACATTTGAGAACATCATCATTTCCAGGTTTGGTAAACACTGATCAAAATTTTTCAACATTTTCTGACATTTTACAGAACAAACAAGTACTTGATTAATGGAGCATGAAAATAATCTATTGATTGTGGGTTATTGCTATCATTTTATAGTAGATATTAATTAATTGTTTTAGCCCAGTAGAAAATGAACTTACAAATACAATGTAATGGCAGCTGAAATTGAAATTATTTGTTCTTTATGACTTTGAAAAGTTATACTGCACATACATGAGTTTTGCTTCCAGTTAATTCATTAATTTTGTATGACAATGGTGCTGTATTAATGCATACTATTATATTAGCCATGGCCTTTGCCATTCTCTTGCAACCCACACAAGTTTTGATGAATCCTTGGGAGGGTTTATTTCAGACTCAAGTCCAGTGGCTAATGCAGTCTTATGGGCTTAAGACATTTAATGGCCTGGAAAGGATGGCATTCTGCATCCTCATCACATCTGATGCACGGAGGCGCGTGCTTTTTCTTTTTTTTTCTCTTTGCAACATATTATTATCAGTGTCTGGGAGACAGAGACACACACACACACACACGCAGGCACACAGCAGGCGTAGAGAGTACAGCGTGCCAAGGAAGCATTTAAGGGATTACAGTTTCCATCTCACTTTTTCTCCTCTTTGTTGCAGACCTGTGAGCCTGATGTAGCAGATTGCTCTCCATCTCCTCTGCAATGAAGGAAATCTGCTCCAGTGTCATGATTTCAGACTAAAGGTTAGTTTTTATTCTCTTACTCTACTCATTCGTGGTGATAGCTGGTTTCATCTGTCACCTCCGATCATATTTATACCCTGGATTTGAGACCGCAGTGCTTTTACAGTATTTACACCTGCAGGGAGCTTGAAGGTCCGGTATGACATGATACAGCATATTCTGCTATCTGTTCAGCATACTTTGCTAAGTGGCTGAGAGCTCGGGTGCCCCTCCAGGGCAATGCTAACGCAGCCATTCATGTTTCGCTGTGATAGTCAGACCACCAGGATGACGCTGCCCTCCTCCTCTTCCTCCTCCTCTCCTCTTCCTCCTCCTCCTGCTGCTGCACTCACGTTGTGTCTGCCCTGTTGGGAGCTGAGCTAAGAATGCAGAGACTCAGTATGAATGTAATGTTTATATGTATTTGGGCTGTCCCCTTTTTCTCCCCTTAATAAATCTCACAAAAGTTGAATTAATGACACATTACTGCCGCAAAGATATTTGGATATTTTCCTCACACACACACACAAATGTGATGACATCATTTATTATTGCACGTACCATTTGTCACACATGGTTGAACACTTCTGTGATCCATCTGTGATGCCCCTTCACTGCCTCTCTCAGGTCAAGCTAATAGCTAGGCTAACAGATTGGCCATTCATAGTGTAGAATGATGCATTCAGATGCTTTGGTGTTGTGATTGTCCGTTCAGAGGACAGTCCTCCACTTTCAAAGCAAAAACACACAACACCACTCTCTCTTTCTGATTGGCCAACAAAGGCATTCAAAATGGATCCAAGGCCAAGCTGTGCTTACAGCGCCCCCCGCTGTTGATCACATAGTACTTATTTATTTTAGTTGGTCTGATGTGCTTTAAGACTGAACCCTCATATTTGAACAAACATCATAATTTCAGATAAAAGGTGACAGCCCTAGTGTGTACATGTAGTGCGTGTCCTATGCCAACAAGCTTGGTAGTTTCTAAAAATGGGCTTGTCTCCGTATCTGATTTGTGCTCAGCATTGCATGTGTTGATGATTTGCTCATCGTAGATCAGATCACAAGATTAACCCAGCTCGCCGTATGAATGCATGCATGGCTGTCATTGGTGCTGATTAATTAGCTGTGTGAACTGAAAGCTCTCACAAAAAAAATCTTCAGAAATGGATTTGACAGATGAAGACTTGAAGTGGACTGTAGATAAAATTACACATATGATATTTTACATATTTGGCATATAAGGAGCAACAAGTATTGACTCTTAAAGAAGTTTTGAGAGAGGAGGAAGTTAAGTAATTGTGTAAATAAGCTTTTAAGGGGTTGTTTCAGTTTGTTTGAAGTGTGTTTGTATGATTTACTGACTGAGCAAAGCTGAACCGGATAAAATGGAAATAGAATTTTATGAATCTGTTTCCCATTTTTCACCTACCGTGCAACATGTGTGATGAACTAGTACCGTGATGTTAATATGACAGCAACAAGTGGATATTTGGTCATAGCTAAAATGGTTTTGTTAAAAACTGGATTCGACATGGTGGCTTCCGATATTTTGATACATTAATGGGAACAAGTTGGGCAGTGAGAAAAGACTTCTCACCAGCAGAGAAAAACCAGTGCACAGCATCCTGTTAACAGCGTTAAGATGCGATGGGATTAAGTCGTTATCACTGGCACTGAATTACAGGGAAGTGTGATGGCACCAAACTGTCTGCTCTTTCAAATTTGGTGGTTGCCAAGGAGGGTGATGTCATGTCCAAATGATTCTTGTTTCTCTTCTGTTGAGTCGGAGTTATGTGGCCGTTAATCGTACAGATGTGGCTCTGTTCTTTAAAGCAAAGAACAGAGAGGAAACAGTTTTTCTCTCACCCTCTTACACTCGCCCTCTATCAGCTTCTTGTTTTCCGTCAGGTTTTTCACATTTAAAACCTCACAAAGTAGCAGAGGTGTCATAGTAGGTGTCGCATCACCTTCATTTAGAAGCTACAGACTTAACAGTCCTCAGATGCAATCACACATTCATCAAAATTTACATACACATTAAAAAAGTTTGTGTGTGCCTTAATTTCTTCTTTTTTCCATAATGTGTATGTGTATGTATGGACAGATATGATTTTTTTTTTTTTCTCTCTGGTCGTACTCACTCCCACACTTATGAAGGTGAAATTCCTCACTAAAAGCTGTGGTTTCTAGTGGCAACATGTTGCCTGCTTTACTCTGATCCCTTCCTGTTTGAAGAGAGAGGCAGGAAAAAAAAAGGCAGGGGTCACACAGTGTTGCGGGAGTTTGCAATTTAAAACGTGGCCGGGTTCCATGTTTAAGTAAGTAAGTAGTACCCTCTATAGTAACAGTATTATTAGTGTAAAATTCCATCAATCTGTGTCTCTGGTGACAATTTGCCTGTCGCACCCCATTGACCCAACACTGATGGCAGTCGAGTAAGATGAGCTTAACGCTTAATAATCACCCGAGACAAGCTGAAACATTTATACAAGGAACTGGGGTGAAAATTAAGTTCCATCAGTCTAATATAAAAGCTGCAGCAAAAGTCTGTCCAGGGTTCAGGAAATGCGAATTAAAGCAGTCCCAACTTGTGTTCACTGACAGATGTAATATAAGCATTTCATAAATGTTCAGTCATCTTTGAATGAAGCCAAAAGGAAAATGAATGCATCATTCACCTGAGCCAAAGAACTGACACTTTGACTGATGTAGAAGAAGACAGCAATATCACATATACTAATCTGAAAAGGCCTAAAAGGGAATTTTGGAGTCTAGAAAATATCATGTGTGAGCTAGGAAGTCAGATTTTATCCCCAGCATTTCCCAGGCTTCTCTCTCTTTGTATAACCAACTGACCACCATGTTAGATTGTCTGTCTGTTGTTTCAAATCTTTTCCAATAATGGTGATAGATAAACAAAAAGAAAAAAATAATCTACTTAAACCAGAAAAATAATTAAGCCAAGTGCCTTAAAAATGATATCACAACTCAAATTGCAATTGCAATATATGCCAGGAAAATAATGAGTAAATATTTCTACTCTACTACTACTATCTACTACTATCATATAATCCTTCACAAACTAATATCTGCTATTACATTTACGGTTTGAGCCACTTTGATAGCATCAGTGTCGGTCTAATTCTGGTCAGAATCACAGGATCAGATATCAGACAGATTGTAAAAATGTAAATAAAAATCAGCGTCAGCATTTTAGCTGTTGAGGTACATCGAGGGCTGTTCTTGGAAGAAGGAGGTGGACTGGAGGTGTTATATGCAAAAGTTATACAGTCTAATTTTATATTATATGGACATTTACTTCTGCACGACACTGCATCAGTTTCATAATCCTGCCATTTCGGTTTGTTTGCACTTTCTTCTTCTTTGGGTAGCAGCGTTTCACAGAGGGGAAATTGAAGTTTTGAGGTCACGGGAAGGAATATTATCTTTCATCTTAAATCTTCTCCCATCTGATATTGTTGATCCACAGCCTACGTGCTGAACCCAATATCCCTGTCATAGTAAAAGCTTTAAGACCAGTGAGCCACAATTAACCCCTCAAGTGAGTCAAGTGAGTCAGTGTCTGGTTACCTGAGCCTCAATATTTGACTGAAGAATCATTGAAGTGGTTGATTTTATATCTTACATAAAGTGGCTCTCACCTGCTAGCAACACAAAGAGACAGATGTCCTGCTGCGGCCTGCTTACCTGGCACATTTCTCTCCTCAGTTGCACAAAAGTGTGCGCTGACCCTGAGACACATTCCCTTTCCCATTCCATATGGCCGTGCGCCTTTAACACTATCTCTGGTATGAGATTTCAGCTGGTGTGTAGGTGGTTTCCAGCCTGTTGACAGTTGATGATGCTCTGCCAGTGAGGGTGGAATATGAGCTGTGTTGGCCAAGTCAGAAGCCTGGCCACTGTTTAGCACCCATCAGGTTAGTACGTTAAGGCCACTTTGCACGTCTTCAAAATATATTATATACTCTTGTCGCTTGGAAACTCCCCCTTTGAGAGCAACTGACTGACTTGTAAACAGCAAAACAATCAGATCCTCAGAAGACGTCATATGAGGTTTACACACATTAGGCCTGCACCCACTGCACAGTGTCGCTGTAGTTGTAGTCAACGTAGACCAGTGTCAGTTCCATGCACAAGGTGAATTATTCATGAGGAAACCTGCTGTGGTGTTGAACAAAGATGCAGTGGGGTCATTTTAAACAAGGTTTCTCTCAGTACACGTGAAGACTCGTTGATTATTATATGGAATCACTCCCAGTCTGTATTCACTTATGTTTAACAGCACTGCACTGATGGTATACTGCATACAGTACATGTGAATTACAACCCTGTTAGTCTCCACTTTGTTTTAGGCGTGTCACCCAGTTTACCACCTACTCTCCCTCTTTGTCACTGTTGTGCAGTGGTCTGCAACACTTTTATTCTTTTTCACCACAATTTGAGTGGGGGGGGGGGAGATAACACTGGAAGCATTTGCAGATGGCGTGGTGTTTTTGTCTGAGAGATAAAATAAAGTGCATCCATAATAACTATGGATGCACAGTTTAGGGGAAAAAGTCTTTTATATTGTGATATTGTGATTATATTGGACAATTTTGTAAAAAAAAATGGTATAATAAACAAATGGCATGTTATGTTATGAAGGAAAGTGCACATATTACTGGTGATTTACAAGATTTTACTATGTTCAAAAACACAGTTAAATAATATACAAAATAGGGTTGCAATTTATACATTTTTTAAATTAATTATGAAACTGAGGACCCACAGTCTTTTTACTGGATTTATTTTTTGGGTATTTTTTAAAACAATACAAGCAGCAGGCAAACGATATCAACACGTTAACCTATTATGACGTCATCCAAAACACATGGAGTCTGTATCAACTGGACTTGAAGTTTTTACGTTTCAAGAAAAACCAAGGTGTCCAGTTGCTACCAACTCTGCGTGTTTTGGATAAGGATTACCTGTGTGAATGAGAATCTACAGGGGGATAGTTCAACATCAGAGAGACAAAAACATTGCGTGTCACAGACGATGAGCTGAGAAAGGATGAAGAGTGAAAGCATGTTATGTAAATGTCTGATCTGAACAGCGAACGCTGAGTCAAGAGCTGACACATTTCGGCAGAATGAGCTTTGGGGACTGAGTGAGGGTTGAAGTAAATTACATTTAATTAGGAATAAATAATGCCACGCCCACCTTTTTATTATTTAATTAAATGGCAGCTTTTTGTGGTTATATACTTTCACAGCCTCACGTTGTGATTATGAGACCAATTTTGCAGTACCAGAGAATGCATCAGTTTCACCAGGTGTAAACCAATCTCCACAGGCAAAGTCATTAAGTTTTGTGGCTTCTTTACAAGCCAGTGAATCTTGTATCTAACTTTTGAACAAGTCCAAGTTCAACAGGGGTTATGTCATTAATACACTACCAGATGTCTGTCTTTTTTAGTGACTGCATGTATATGAGTAAATTATTAAGTGACTTCTGGTTTGTCCTGTTCCTGGAAAGCTGAGGACAACATTTGGCAGCAGGACAAACCTGTGGTTTTCAATTTGCACGATAGGGCGTTGTGCCTGCCACTGTCAGTGAGCTACCTGCCATTCACCTCATTTAGACACAATCTCTGCTCAGCGTCTGGCTGAGCCCGACATGGCGCGACTTAACAGGACGCTGACCGCTGGAAACATTTGATCCATTCCAGTCTCTTTCACGCCCTCTGCAAACGTCTGTGTTAACCGTTTTCTCACTTAACTCGTTCTCCCTCTCTGATACAAAGAGTCCTCTCTTATCACCCTTGCTGCAGTGTGCTGAAGTCGTCTCCTGCACCGTCACGACCGATACAACTGGGCTATTCTCTGACTGCCCCCAACACACACACAAATACAATAACAATTGTTCCTGTTTCCTGCCCATGCTGTCATTACGCAGCTGTTGCATGAGATATTGTCCATTTTCCACTGGTCCAAAGACCACACACACAAACACACATTTTTATGTATTTATGTACACATATGCACATTTCCACACAAAAGAATTTAAGCTATCACTCTCTTTCTTGTTCTTTCTCTCCTTTTCTCTCTTTCGGGCACAAGCACACATTCATCTCTCACACAAACATTGGTGCCAGAACTCTCTGGCCTAATTCCCCTCTTATTGATGTGTGTCTGTCAGTGAAAGAGGCGCAGCACAAAGAGCAGCGATGGGCCAGTGTGTGGCTCCGACTGAACAAAGAGCAGTCTATTCCACGCCAGCTCTCAGACCCTTCTGAAAACACTGCATAGGCTTGTTTAAGCTATGGCCATATTTTGAATGAACCCACTGTATGTTCAGCAGTGAACAACATGGCTGCTTCAGTGTCAAAGAGCACGGGCCAGATTGACCTGCACTTGTGTGTGCAACTTTGAATTAAAAGGAATTGTAAAGAGCAGATGAAATAACCATTGTAACTACTATTTACATACAAAAGTTGGAAAACTCTGTGTAGTGCTGAGACTTAATTATGTTAAATTGCAGATTGTCTGCTTTATTGTGTTGCTATTATCACGTTTACCCTCATGATTTGAACTTTGGGGTTTAAATCCCCTTTTAAATAATGACATTTCATCATCTAGCTCACTCAATAATAATAATGGATGTAATTTTAGAACACTTTTGAGCCACATCTCATCAATATACTCTTTATTCCTGAATGAAGCTGGAGCTGATTTAATATCCAGGTGAACATTTAAGTCCTGGAGTGGTGTTTAAAGGAGTCAGGGTGAAAATGTTGTTGTTAGTTTTTATAATACTTCTTTGTTTAAGTGATCTTTTCATTTCACAGTTTGTGCAAAGTGGCAAATTGTTCAAAGTGTGGATTGTTTTTTTTCTGCCAGTACCAGAACTTTCACCAGCTCTCTAGTTCAGCTGGACAAAGACAGTGTGACAGCAGGCCTGGACAACTGACTGGAATGAGTTATGAGTTGTAGACGAGGAAGAGCGTGTGTGTGTGTGTGTGCGTGCGTTTGTGCGTGTGCGTGTGTGTGTGCGTGCGTGCGTGTGTGCGTGCGTGTGCGTGCTTCTGTCTTTGTGACGAACATCGATGGGGTTATAAAGAGGGCAAAGTCTGCAGTATGGCCAAAAATGCTGTCACAATTAAAGTGACACCATGTGGCATTTCAACCTTCAAATAATGTCTCCAAATATGTTTTGAACTTATCGTTGACTTATAACAGTTTGAATAGCGCCCTGGTCAGAGCCTGAGAGGGTCTCCATCACCTGTCCTGGCACTATGTAACTTTGGTTTGGGTCACTCCAAGAACGAAAACCAACTTCCCGGCTTCGACTGCTTACTGCATACAGTAAGCAGTTTGGGGGTGAACGTTATAGAGGAGTTGTTCTTTCAGTGAAAATGGAAGAGACAGCACAGATGCCAAAGAGTTTAAAGATTTTGTCGGAGGAGTCAAACTCTCCGGCATCAGCTCAAAGACACGAAGGGATGTTGGAGTGATAGGGACGTGGCTCTGATACTGTTGGACTAGTAAGTAGACATTGTTTGCTTCCAAACTAAACATAGTGCTTTGGAGCTGCTGGGTGTCAGGTGATGATGGAAGTCATGTCGTTCCCCGTTATGTTATTCACGTAGTCGAGTGGTTTTTCCCCCTAGCTGTTAGTTATGGCTAACATGCTTGTTGTTCTCCATGGCTAGAGTTCTCCAGTATTGTTGGTTTGTCAAATGTACATGTTACCACGGTATATTTTTAACAACAGTTTCGATAGACAGCCCTGTTTTCCAACTTTAGGGGGATCCCGAGAGCAAAAACTACATTGTGTCGCTTTAAAAATGTTCATACCATTAGATAAATGATAAGTATCTGATATTAAAGATTGATGTAATTGTGGTTTAAACTGAAACAGAAACACTTGTTAACACTTTTTGTTAACACTAAAGCAATTGTGTGTGTTGTATCTTAAAGCTTTCAAAAATCATTATGGATACTTTATGGATACTTTCACCAAGAGGTCATGTTTTCCCCTGCGTTTGTTCATTTGCAGGATCATGAGAGAAAAAAAAATATTAACATATTTTCACAAAACTCAGTGGAAGAATGGGGTATGGGTCAAGGAATAACCCATTCAATTTTGGTGCTTATCTGGATTCTGGCCTGGGCATTTCCAGTAATTAGCTTAGTCACTGTTTCCCAACAATGTTCCCAAGAGAGGATCACCAAATTATTGTGTTTTTGTTCAAGGTTGTGTGAAAATATAAAAGAATTTCTGTTTTTGATTTCTCCGTTATATGGCACAAAAACACCAGAAAATATCTGTGCTTATTTTAATTATTGAAAATGAAAACCCTCAAACCTATAAATTGATTGTCAATAGTTGGCAATTCATTTGGTTAATTAATTAATTTGGTTAATTCATCTTTGCAGCTCTATTGCATTTTTCAAAATGAAAGTAGTAGTACCTTACTTTTGCCATAGCTTCTTTGGTATTCAGAAAAATAACAAAAATACTTGATTGGAGACGTAGCACAATCTGTTGCTGTTATATGTTTGAACATTGTCAGAGTAGTGTTAAATTAGTTTTGGATCGAAAGAGGACAATTGTAATTCAGAGGCCCATCTGGTGGTTTTTCCTTTTGCGTCATCCATTCACTTTGCGTCAAAGTGGAATGACGGGCCTTGCTCAAATTGAGCAAAGTGGTAACTCTCACACAGACACATGCATCCACTCCAGGCTTTGTCTTCTAAAGGCTCCTGAAAGAGGATTTAGTTTGATATAAACCCACAGACAATCAAGAAATCATCAAATCCAGCACTGGGATCAGCCCAGGGATGAAGGAGGGGATTTACAGCCACAGACTGAGTGATGATATGACACACATTGGCACAGTCGGCCACTTTTTCACTATTTACGTGTATCAAGTATGAGTGATCAACTGATCTTAGTCATACAGTATATCATGACAGCAAAAAAAACATTCTTGCAGTTGAAAGCCCACATGTGTGTCTGTGTTTTTCATTTATGACCTGATAGAGCAGCTGAAGGAATATATGGTGTTTTTCAAACACAAGGATCATTCCGTAGAAGAGAGGATCCTTCCAAGTCGGGTCGTACAAAGAGGATGCAAGATTCCTGGCTAGGATTCTGGGAATGTATAAATGGTACAGACTAGCGCTGCTAGACAAGATATGCATGCAGAAAAGTTATGGTACTAACGCTGCACTGATGATATACAGTACACCTTGCATCCTTGTAAATCCTCTGTGGATTTTGAAGCATCCTGCACATTGGAACAGTCCGTCTTCCTGGTCTGATGATGCAACATCCTTGAAAGTCAGTCGTTTGAGGATCTGTCCTTGACTTTAAGAAACACCCGTAGATTAAACTGCTGTTCCCCAGGCTCTGGATGTTCCCACCTCACTTGTTTTGCTGCTCAGTGGGAGTGGAGTCATGATGCTGCTGGGAGGCTCGGCCTGACTCCCTGCCTGTTCTGAGGTGATCCCTTTTTCACCAATGAGGTTCCGCCTTAAAGGCGACGGCATTGTATTTTATCAGGTATTTACTCTGTTGGTGCTGAGGCTGACATAAATTCAGTTGGACATTTTGCAAGGCTGCAGGAGACGATTTGTGCTTGTGTCACTTCAGTTTGTGTTTTATTGAGAGCAGAAACCCTTGTCTCTTGAAACGAGAAAAGGAACACATGTCTTTGGGGAACGATAAATGAGCTCCTGGAGGAACACAAACACACACATCATCACACATGTTAATTATACACGTTTTGTTCAGTATTGCTACCACAGCTGTCGGTGAAAGTAATGATTGATCGCAATCAGATAGATGTGTGATGACGTGGGTAGGGCTGCAACTACAGATTTGTTATCATAATCAATTAATCTGTTGAATAGTTTCTCGAGTAATCGCTTGTTCAATAAAAATGTCACAAAATGGTGATCATTGTTTTTTAAAATCTGGAAATGATGTTGTTTTTGTCCACACACCAAAGGTATTCAGTTTTAATAATTTATTTGATATATGGAGCAACAAAACCAGAATATATATTTACTTTTCAGGAACTGAAAAATGTAAAATCTTGTTTTAATGCTTTTAAAAACAGTCAGACTGTTATCAAAAATATTTGATCATTCATTTAGTAATCAATAATCGATTAAGTGCTTCAGCCCTAGTTTTGAGTAGTTTTACTTTATAAGGAGGTCAAGACTAAAGTTTCAGATCTTTAAATTGGTTTCTTGTTTTTCTTTTTTCTTTCACTCCCTCATGTGTTCACATCTTTCTCAGGTAAACCACAGGAGTGAGTCACACAAGGCTGGCAGACAGTCATGCTGATGGTATGTGAGTCATTATTCTCTCATTTCCTGTCTCACTCCTCTATTCTTTTCTGCATCCTTCTTGTGCCCTTTGGCTCTGTCCCCCTTCAGGATATTGTGTCACTTTTCAGCCTGCATGTACCTGCTTCTACTTCTGAATTCGTTGTTTCATCTTGTGAGCCTTTTAAATGCTGAATTATTCACAGGACTGGCACTACGTTTTTAAAAATTGTTACTGATTAGTCCTGTTCATTCCTGAGTATAAAACTACACTCTGATTAGTTTGCTTTCATATTTTGCTGTCATTTGCAGGACATTTGATTTTAAATTTAGGGATGGTTTGATATCACTTTAATGTGTCCATTACAAATATCACAACCTGGAATTCCTATCGATACTGATATCAGTTTTTAACCTCTCAAGCCTGGTAAACATTTTTACCATTTTGGGCTGCCCCAAACTAAACATGACCAATGTAAAACAACCCTGGTAATTTCTGGTGAAAGAGAGGTTCAAAGTCAGTCATTGTCATGGAATTGACCAGGTCCAAAGTGTTGATGATGTTGCCAACTTGCTTAGTAGCTGATGACATGGCTAATGACTTGCATCGCAGCTTATGGATCAAGTATCGTGCAGTGAATGCCTGCATCGTTCTGTCTGCAGTTCACTTTATAAGATCCATGCCAAACAGTCTGATTTATAATGATCTTGTAAGATTGCTGTAATCTCACAGTCTGTAGGAGGCTTTAGCTTTGAACAAGACATTTGTGCTCTTGCCAGCTATTTCAAAAACATAATGCTCGGTGCATATGGTGCCCTGGTGGTTAGAGCTGTTACCTTGCAGCATGTGCGTTTTCTCTGGATTCTCCTGTTTCCTTTCACAGTCCAAATGCATGCAGAGGCTAACTGCATACTCTAAATTGAACGTGTGTGTGAGAGTGAATGGTAGTTTGTGGTGTTGGTGTTGGTTGTTGGCCCTGCGATGGACTGGCGACTCCAGCGGCCCCTAAAAACCCTCATGCGGAGGATAAATTGGTAGACAATGAGTGAATAAATGAATAAAGGCTCCAACTGTGTGGGAGACATTTGCAGCCTTTACTCAAGTCCTGGTCACATGACAGTGGTGGCAGACATGTTCACTCTCTTTACAGCATTTTCCCTGTGATTAATGAAGCATTTATGTCATAAAAAATGGTTACAGATCATATCGGATTTTACCACTTTCATTTGCCCATATCCAATCCGGTGATTTTGGCCACTCTCAGACTGATACTGATACCGAGCTTGCTCTTTCCTAATTTACATGAACTTAAATGAAACTGAAAATTGTGATTGATTCATTCCATCTTCTCATATCCATCTTCTCTCTCTCTTTATACTAGACCAGCATGGCCACTTGTTCCTGAATCAGAGATGCATGCTCCCTCTTTGGATTCATCCCTCTGACCACTACAGAGCCCATCAAACCCTCTGTCCTATCCACACTGTTCCCCACTATACTCTACTGTGTTCTGTCTTCTTTCCTCAATCTGTCTAGTTGAAATTAGGGCTGAACATTTAATGCTTTTCAAATCAAAATCGCAATTTGAAACAACACCATTAGGAAATCTGCAGTTTAATTGTTCAATATTTGATTGTTCTATGTTCTCAGCAAATAAAAACGGTAATAGATACACATTGGAAACAATTCATATCCTTGACTCCTCAACCTTGGTACAGTGTGCAAAATTTAGGGGGGGATTAATGAACACAAATTGAATACAATATTTAAATTATGCTGATGATCACCTTAAAATTAATAACTGTTCTAATTTCATTATCCTACTCTTCTGTGGAGTCTGCTATGTTGTACCATTATTCATTTGGTTACAAGAAGAAACTTGATCCCTAGATAAATAAATCCTACACACTGGTCCTTGAATGTTTTGGGGGTGTTGTGTTGTAATGCTCCGTTGTGTTTTAAATTTGCTACACATTGAATATTGAACTTAAATTGCAAACAGCAACTGCACGTCCTGTCAGAATAATTGCAATTGAATATTTTCCCCAAATCATTTAGCCCTACAGCAGGTGAGATCTTCCTGATAGAGATTGAAGTCTTGACACACTTTTTAGAGTAATATAATTCCCTGGTCCTCATGAGAGGTCATCAGAGCCACTTGCAGCAGGGGGGCGACAGGCACAGTGAGACAGAGGGAGTGGGCCCCAGTTCAGGTCATGGAGGTGAAAGAGAGGCGAGAGGGTCACAGAGGCGAGGGTTGAAGAAGGCTTTATCCCAGTCAGAACACCTCTCTTTCAGTGAAATGAGCCAAAATGCAAGGGAACGCATGGGGGTTCTTGGCCGGGGACTGAAACAGCTGTTCCAGCAGCAGCATAAACACCTCTCTTACTCCACCATCCCCTCCTCATCTTCCTCCTCGTCTTTCTCCGTAGTGTCAGCAGGTGACACCTCCCCCTCTGCCCCCGAGGATGCCGTGGGGTCCTGCTGTCCTGACACTGACCACCTCTCTGCTCCTGTGGTTCCCTCTGCAGCTGGCCACAGCTCGGCGGCTGCAGGGATGATGAGGCGTGGGACCAGCTTGCAGAGCCGGCGCAGTAAGGGGTCGGGATCTGGGAGTGGAGACCGCGATCCTCTCCTAAAAGGTAGTCCACAGGCCCCACGCCGCCGCAATACCACTGATCCACAGCAGCATATTAGCCGTCCACGCTCCTCTTCCACGACTGACACCACAGCCAGCAGCCCTGCCCCTGTTAACACCGGCAGTGATGTGCTGCTGTCATCAGGGTACCAGTCCACCGAGGAGACGGACAGGGTAAGTCACCATGAGTTATACCACTACTCATATTTGCGAAAACAATTATCAGCGTTATTATTTAATTGACACAGTTTTGTTCTCAGAGACAAATGCTGCTCAGTCACTAAAACTTGGATTTCATTCAAAGGTTTCTTTCTTAATTTTGTGAATTAGGTTTTACATTATTGTATTTCCTATACAGCTGTGTTTGAAATATATAAATGCTGATGCAAAATACAGGATGGAGAGGCAGGTTGAAATTAAGCCATTTTGTGATTATATTTTTGACTTTGTCAAATGGAGAGAAGAAAGAAAATCAGCAAAGCATATTGACCAAAAATATCCGAACATCATGTGTGAGCTACTGGATGCTTTGATTTCTTGAGAGTGGTCTCGGCCATAGATAAACCAAACCCACACAGTCAGTACTAAAAACTGGTATCAGATAAAATACACATTTGCAATGTTATTGATAAAAAAAACAGTAGTATCTTGTCCTCTTTGACAGACACCCTCACACAGTACTGCTATAGATACGTACACACACAAAACTCCACGACCAGTTTTAATTGAAAATTTAAAAATTTGTTTGGAATTATTTTGCATACAAGGCAAATGATCAGGGAATAGCTGAGAATGCGATACGCTCATATGCAAACAGTGCTGTAAAGTGGTGGTTACCAAGTCAAATAGCATAACACTACATCAGGCATGCATTATAATTGAAAATAGTATTTAAGTTTGAAATTCTACTATTGTGACATCCATCACTACACAGAATGATTGATTTACCATCTCTTCTCAGTTACTCTTGTCAGTCCATGTTTGCCAGTGAACAAGTCGAGGCACTCACTCAAAAGCTGAGGTTCACTTTCTACTGATGCAACTTTCCTGCTGTTTTAACCAAAGAGATCAGACTTTTTACTGCTGTCTCTCATCATTAGCTCAGCCTGAGTTTGGTCAGAACTGAATACCGATCAAGATGCATTTGCTCGCAACCACACTCTTATGGAATATGAGACTTTTAAATACCAAGTTTAAGCTCTAATGTTGAACCTCTATCCATTACCTGCTTACATCTGAGTAATTACTGAAAGAGTGCGGCCTTTTCTCACCCCCATCTCACTCTCTCACACACACACACACAGAGAGAAAGAGAAATGAAGGAAGCAGTGCTGCTATGGTGCTTTGATAAGTTATCTGTCTTCTAATGTATTACTTGTCCAGACTGCATTCAAGAAACTTGGAGCTGTGTGGTGCACAAGAAGGCACACAGTCAGGTAGCTGCTGAAGCATGCATTTTCAGTATTGGACAGTTTTATCGTGAGACGCTATAACCATTATTAAAATACAGTTGGGAAGTCTTACTGAATGCCCCGCTTTCTTTTTAGCAGTAGAATCCACCTCTGAAGCCTTTAATGGGGACTTCTTAGCGTTTTTAGCCCTGCTGTTGCTGTATGAAGTTTTTGTCTCACTTTCCCCGTGTTGCTACCGACTAGAAAACAAAAAAGAAAACAGCACTGAGACAGAGAGAGAGAGAGTCAGACATAGAGATTCATGTGGAGCTGATAGGCTTAATCGGCATTGTGTGAGCTCATAATTTGACAGTTTGAATTTAGCACACATTTGTTTATATTTAAAAGTTAAGCATAGCCGGTGAAACAACCCTTCATAACATGCTTCCAGTTATTTTGAAAAACATAATGATCACTTTATATGCTGTGTGTATATATATATATATATATATATATAAAAAAAAATTTTTTTATTTCCTCATAAAACATAGATTGTGGAATTTTCACACTGCAGTTTTCCATAATTAGAACAAAACATGAACACATGGGCCCCTGCAAGATTGGAAAATTTTACTAAAGAAAATGCTTCAAAAGTCCTTGTTTTTATAATCTGTTTGGGTAACTACATTTTTTATTAAGAGGACACTGTATTTGAAATATTTGAGCTACATACAGCTTTTCTTTATGAAGGCTATGCCTTTTGTTCCATGGCAATCCAAAAATTAATAATGGTTTATGGAGCATTTGTTTCTGCTTCAGTATTCCATGCTGCAGTTTGATCTGTCTGCCACCAGAGGTCACTGTCAGATCAGTTAACCTGCTTGAAGCTGCAGAAGTGCTGGGCTTGGTTCATGTCGAGTTGTGTTTGCATTATGAGCTCATGTTTGTGGTAGACATGCCTCATTCTCAGGTTGATGAAGTAAGTCAAACCATTGTCTCTGAATGAGTGAGTCAGACTGTAAGTGATGATTCAATATTTACTGTATGTCCCACAGTGTGCGGGCACTAACTTTAGATCAGAGTGAGTTTGCTTCAGTGTGCAACTTTAATCTAAAATAAATTGAATAAATATACCCATTGTATTTATTGGTCATGCATAAATGACCTCAGCTATTACAGGAGTGACAGTGATTGAAAGTCATGGACGGCCATTGACCTCTCTTTGGTCTGTGGTTCACCATTTCCAGACAGAGACAATAACCTGTCTTGCTCATCTTTAGCTAACATCACAGCCCTGTTTCTATACAGGAACACAGCAGGTCACTAAGGCAGCCGCTGTGGTTATGTTGAAATGTGCTACCTAGACCTGTGCCTGTCTTTTGTTGCCATAGTAACAGTGTGTTTGACCTTGGAGGTGTGTAGTATCCTGCTGTTTGTGGAGGTTGAGGATTGGATAGTTTGTCTGAATTAAATTATCAAAATTTTCTTTTCTTTCTTTCTTTCTTTCTTTCTTTCTTTCTTTCTTTCTTTCTTTCTTACTGGATTCTGTATTCTTCCTTTTTCCCCCTCCCTCTCTCACTGGAGACTTAGTATAGACCCTCAGCTGGTTCCTCCTCCACCTCCTCCTCTCCCATCTTCCCTCCCCCTTCTCCTCCTCCTCCTCCTCCCCCTCCTCACCCCACCCTTCGCCTCACTGACAGGAAGCAGGAGGCAACCTTGGTGCGTCCTATAGAGTTAGAGCTGAGCACTAGCGGAGTGTGATTGTTATCAGTGGTGCTATCAGAGGAGGATGTACAGGGGTGTGTGTCTGTGTGACTCAAGACTATCTACACGGCATGTGTATGTGTGGAGGAAATCATTAGTGCACTCAGAGCCATGTGGTGTGAGCATCTTGTGTGACTGTGTGTCTGTGAGAGTCAGTGACAGAGCTCAGGAGATCAGTGTGTGAATATCAGCGGAGGGCAACACAGCTGAGATCTTTCTTTTTTTTTTTTGCTTGTGCTCACTCACCCCCTTTTCTCCTCCTCTCCTTGTTTGTGTTTGCACAGTGGACACAAGTGGGATGGAGTAGAAATGTGTGTGCACGGATGTCTGTCTGGTGAGAGTAGTGTGCGTGTGCCCTCAGTGTGTGTGGATTACAGTATGTGAGCGGTGTGTACTTTCTTTGGAGGGATATGAGAGGGGAAAAGTAGCAGAGGGGGTCCAGCTGTGGGTCTGACTCTCAGTCAGTCAGGATGGTGCAGCGCTTCAGTCTTCGTAGACAGTACTCCAAGGTAAGCTTCAATCACAAAAGCTTGATTTCATTATTAAAACCACGTCTGGGTCTTTTCATCTCCATACTTTGCCCAAATTTCTGCAAATATGATGCTTTTGCATATCCTTTCTTCCTCTGTCTTCCAGCTACTTGGTATTATGCCAGGTGTGTGTTCATGGCTGCTTCATCAGAGCTTTGATTGCTCCTCCTCCTCCTCCTCCTGCTCAGCCTAAATGGTTTAAAATTGGCTTTGTTGTCATGCTCTGTTACAGTGAACTAACCTGGTGCTTGACAACCGGGGAGTCAATTTTTTTTTCCGCCAATTCATTGAAGCAATTGAAAATGCAAAGATAGCACAGCAGGGAAAAGTAAAAAAAAAATGATAAAAGCACTTTGCAAATTAGGTTTTAAACAGATAAAGATGAAACCAAATTACTCAGAGATGTACATTAAAATCACCACCATAATAACGACAATAATA
Organism: Brachirus orientalis; assembly: GCA_016785285.1. NCBI lineage: Eukaryota > Metazoa > Chordata > Actinopteri > Pleuronectiformes > Soleidae > Brachirus > Brachirus orientalis. The sequence continues at coordinate 2,499,371 of JAFBJR010000570.1, forward strand.
ATCATAGAATACATTTCACTGGAGATAATAGTTTAGGGTCTGTCAATGGTGTAACTAGGCAGCCCGTCTTTATCTCAACTCTTGTTAAATAATAATGATGTTATTATTAGTAAATATTAACAGTAATGTAGTGATTTCTACTGACGGGAGCATTTATGACTCATTTGTAATAATGGGCTACTTTATCATGCTCTACAGTTTCATGTATTCCCCTGGTGGTAGTTTGTAATACAGTGAATAAAGGTGCTGCATGAAACCTCTGGTCTACAGCTGCTGCTCATCCTGTGGGATTAATTACAATTAACGTCTGATTAATTGATTGATTGACTACGCCCTCTCTGTTCATCTTTAGCGCTGCGTATTGGAGCTGGTGATGATCTTATGCCTAGAAGCATCAAAACGTGCATCATTGCATAGATGTACATACATAAACACAGTCTCACTTTCAGACTAGAGGGTCTGAATCCAGATGGAGGAGTCTGATCTGGTCTGGGCTTTTGTTTCCTGTCTTCTCAGAGGAACGGAGAGGAAGAACAGTAGTAAACACAGACAGAGGAAGTGAAGGGCTGGGAGATGTGTAGTATTGACAGAGGCAATGCAGTAGATGATTAGGAACAGGGGAGATAAAACAGAAGCCAAGCCTCAAGGCTAGACCTTTCTCTCCATGTATTTTTTTTGTGAGTAAGACAGTCTGAAGCTGTGCTTGTTTCTTTAAGAACATAACCTCCTCCAGGGCCTGTCTGAAGATGCCCACTCTAAACTTGACCCCTTCTGTGGAGGGATGTTGGAAAATATTGAAAAAAGGAGGGGGGGAGCTGGGGCAGATGACCCAGTCTCTTTCCCTCAGGCCACATCTCCACATGTCCACCTGTCTCCCTGCCCATCCTTTGTCTTGTTTTTTCTGGAAGCACTCTTTGTTGTGAATCAGTAAGTTTAGATAATGTAAAAACCCTATTTTTATAATACATGATAGTCTGACTGGAACTATTCTGAATCGCATTTCTCAGTCAGATTAGCACATCCAGATACTGTGATTGGGAGTACCATTACGTGTATACATTCAACTGGACCCAAATTGGCCATGGGCCCAGGGCTTTGGCCCAGAAATGAGACGCTGTTACACAGAAGAACAGAGACAACAGCAAGAAAACTGGCAAAATCCAGACACATTTGATTATCTTCAGTGTTCCAACCCCGCACAAGTTACAGAGGTCGTATTTACACCAGTTGACACAACAGTTTGTCCTGGAACTATTTTATGACACAGAGTCACTTGAAAATCTGTAGAAGAAAGACAGGTCATGGCAGGGTCACGTTCATGTATTCACGAGCAGGGCTGCAGATTCATATGACTGTAATCAAGTGTTATCAAACCACTGCAGCAGCAGCAGTTTACCCTCTAGTCATAGTATACACAGTCAGAGAAGCACGCAGTCAAACCAGTGTAAAACCAAACAACTGAGTTTCGATTGACTTTCAGGACACTGAGAAGGAGAGACAGCCATGGGGATTATATGGCACGTGCTCTCATTTAGTTCTTAGCTCATACTTAAGTCATCTCTTTTCTGTGTTTACCAACTATCAGCCCGTACCAAAGTGTTCTCCAGGCACAGTGTGCGTGCTGTCAGTGCACTATCATGACTCTGTGGTTCCGAGTTATTTGCAGTGAGATCTTGTTTCAGCTTCACAGTCAGTTGAGCAAAGGGTGGCATAACAGTGGCTTGTGGTTTTTTTTTTTACTGACTTTCAGGGGCGTAATCTTTGCTTTTCTCATGTAGCATTTAATCATTTCCACTTCCTGTCTTCTCTCTCACCTTCTCACACTCCCCTCTCGCAAACAAAGTACCACTGTGTTTCTTTCATAGGTCTTCTCAACGACATGTGTAAATATTTTTCTGTCCTTTTCACATTCAGGCCATACAGCCATTAAACCATCAAACCAGTGGTTTCATGTTTGTTAAGAAGTCTGTTTGCTCTCTACAGTGTGTGAATGTACATGTGTGGGTAATGTGTGGCAGAGAGACAGTCATTGATCTGCAGGGCAAACACCACTTATTGATTGTGATTTAAACAATAGATCTTCTGTTCTCTGCTCTGTCTTAACTTCCTACAAATGGTGTGTCTGTTTTCATGTGTTTTTCAGTAAGCTGAGGGAATCCGACACCATTTTTGGCCGTGTCTAGCTTTAACTCATTCATGTGTTTAGTTGGGTGTACACAGAAGATCATATTATTCTCCTTGAGGTGGGAATCTCCCAGAGCCTCACAATTAAATTCCCTAATTATTCCGAGAGCTGCAATTGTTCATAAAACCACCATTGATACATCTTGATGCGTCAATTTTTTTAAACAGTGTGTTTGATGATCAATTACTAAATAAAAACATGTCTTTACTTACAGTATCTTTTAGATAAAACAACACCAGCAGTGTGTCTCTAACAGGAAAAACACTGTCTGTAAAATTTGCGGACAGTTCATTTTACATGAGTATTGAAATCAAAAAAATCTAAATTTTGAGACTGTTACTGTAGTTTAAAGGGGCTAAGATGACTGTTTTGGACTGATATCGGTATCGGCAGATATTACAGTTTGTGATATTGTATTGGTATCACATACGAAAAAGTGGTATCCTGCCATTCCTACCAGTGACGCATTATACCAGGTATGAAGTATTTGGTGAAGAAGATCTGTCTGATCGCTATCAGATCACAGAAATCACATTCTAATGCCAAGTGTAAAGGGGCCTTTGTTGCTTTCCGTCTATACACTCGTTACCCTTTGTCTGTCCCACTTCATGGCTTAGAGACTGCCTTTTCTCAGCCATCTCCCTCATGTGTGTCCACTCATCAGACTGTGGGGTTAGTTACCCATCTCCATGGCAACAGGGTGATGTTCAAAGAGGGCCAGAGTGCCTTCATGCTCATATGTAGCCTGCTGGACATCTAAAATTAGACTTTTTTTATTATTATTATTATTATTATTATTATTGTTATTATTATTATTATTATAGTGTGCCATTTTTTGTTGATTTTTACTGCTGTTCATGTTATTATTCTGCCCCTGTTTGGTGCATCCTAACATCTGAAAACAGGTTCTGCCATGTAAAACTATCAGACCTGACTGAGTGTGTGTTTGTTTGTGAGTTTTTATTCAGCAGCGGCGCTTGGGCAGGCTACGACAAGTGGCATTTTTTGAGCAATATTTACCTCTGAGCCTTCTCATTTGCGCTTTTTTTTTTTTGTGTGTTTTTACTGAATTTCCAACCTGTTAGCAGCTTTCTTACTTTACTCACAAAATGTTGCTGTCATCACATAAAACATATCACTTCCTGTGCGCAGCACAGGAATGTCTCTGGGTGACACTGGATCTAAAGGCAGAGTCAAGTGGAGCTGAATTAGGATTGAGTGAACTTATTTGTTAAAGGTTTGAATCTACAGACATTTGTTTATACCAGAGCTGCACAAGAAACAGACAAAGAAAATGTGAATGGCACCCTTTGATTTAGATATGAGTGCTGCAGAGATACCACTGTTTCCTGTTCTAATGCATATTTAAACTGAGTTTTTCTGAGTGATGTTCACAGACAGTTTGTGTTTGTCAGTTAACAGACCTCAGTGGGACTCTGACCTCCTAATTTAAAGAGACTGAACCGAACAAAGTAAATAAATTCACCATAAAACTGGTGTTTGGTCGTTGAATAATCTTTTGTGTGCAGGCGAGTGTATTTCTGCGTATCAACACAAGTGTTTGAGTGTTTGAACTGCCCGCCCAACTGTTTGTAGTGTGGCCCTGCCTGTTTAATTAAGTTGTTGAATATTCATGTGATTACACACATCATAAAGACCAACACCCCTCTTTCAGTGCTGGGTGCTATTAGCATTCACAATGCTGGGAATACACACACGCACACTCTGGTTTCACAGTTGATGTATAACAAGTAGTTCTGTGGTTGAAACCATTCAGGCAGATGTGATTTGAGGAAGGTTGGACTTTTGAGATAATACCTCAAAAATGAGATGAGGCAGAGGAACATTTCAAAGATAACTGGAAATGTGTGTGTGTGTATGTGTGTGTTCTTGTATCTGTTGCCTCTTTGGGACTTTTTCTGGCATTAACACTGATCTTGTGAGGACCAATAGAGGACCAACCTCATTCCAAGGAAATGGTTGAGTTTAAGAGTTTAAGATTGAATTTGTGGTTATAGTTAAGGCTAAGTTTAGCATTTGGTTTTATTTGGTTTAACATTTGATTAGGCTATCCAAATAAATGGAAGTCAATGCAAGTCAAAAGGACAGCTGTGCAAACTCCTGTGTGTGTTTCAGTCAGCAGGATGGATAATGTCATTGATATAGAAAGAGGAAGATAAAGCTGTGAGTTTTAAACCATTTTTCCCACTTAACCAGTTTTCTAGGTCCCTTAACTGGGTGTAATGAGGAAGGAGTCTGCTGCAGCTCCCTGCCTACCCGTCTCTCTGATGCTATTAATAGACAGATGTCTGAACCAGTGCTGGTCAAATTCATTTCTTCAAGGATGTTTAAATGTATTTGGTGCTTGGTTTTGTGGTTCTTTCTTTTTTCTATTTCCATTAATTAATGACATTCATGCAATCATGCTTGTTAAATAATAATTCTAGCTGATTTGTTTATCATTGGAACTGTATTTGTAATATCAACTAGGTATTCCAATACTTAGTGGGGCATAGTGGAGTCTGCAAGAGGTCATGTGCATTTATTGGAACATGGCACGTCAGCAGTAAGTAACTATGGGTCATGCTTTGTGTATTTATTTTTGGCTTGCAGCTGGTCCTTCCTCTTTGTGTTTGTGTGTGTCTGTTTGTGTGAGAGAGAAAGGGAGAGAAGACACTGGTGTGGGCATGCACGTGTATCTGCGCTGTTTTCTCAGCCGTTGCAGATTTTATCAGTCACTGAGGATGTTCTGGTCAACCTTGACCCACAATTCTGTCCCTCATACCCCAGAGTCTACTGGGCTTGCTTTGACTGAGACAACTATCAGTATCTGTGTTCTCAATGTACACTGCCCTGCACCTCTCTGTATAATGGTGTTTGGTTTTCATCTCCGACTCTGGGAAACCAGTAGATTGTTGAAGGGAGATGGCTTGTTGGGAGAGAGGGAGAGCAGAGGAACAAGGCAGACAGACAGTTCATGCTCTGCTCTGCATCCCCTGCCACTCCCTGCTCAGTCTATGTCATTTGTGTGATGCTGATGAATTATGGATGAAGCTATAGATCGCTGAGCTCAGCTCTGCTCCACTGACCCACTTAGAATACATGTGTACACACAGGTCAGAACTGAACACATTCACCAGGGAAATGGCATCATATGTCCTCTATGCTAATAAACCGAATCCATTCCTCTCATTGTTGTGTGTGTCATGCAGTAGAAACCTCATTTTTTTCCATCCCATCAGAAAGGCTAATGTTCACTTTCACACTGTCATACTGTCAACCGTGCACACTTTTGCCCTACACCTCACATCCTGTATTATCCACCCAGTCTGAGTCATTATAAATCTGCATAATAACCCTGTGCTACATGTTTACTTTCTGTAGAGGAAGGTATATGAATGGATTTCCCTGGTTTGGGATCAATAAAATCTAAACAAATCTTTTCTAATCTAATTTTTTTTGCTGGTAAATTGCCTCTAGACCTCGTAAACAATACAGTATCATTGTTTTTGTTCAGGTTAATATTGCATCAAGTTGAAAATGATTCACATGGAATGACACACCATCATAGAAAAAGACAGTTGCACATCTTTCATGAGCTGACATCACCCAGCTTTTCTAATCTCATGTCATGGTTTTTTCTTATCTTGACATGTCATACAAGCACTGTGTCTGCTCTTCATCTCTTTGAAATGTCCTCCCTTCCTTTCTGCTCATAGTATCAGCCCATGAGACACCTGTCTGCCTTGATGTGCCTCTCACACTTACTGTATATGTTAGATACTGGGCTGCATGCAAGTCAGTTGAATGCATAACATTGAAAGGATGCAATACAAAAACAGGGGTTTACTGACAGGAAGTATGTCAGGAAATAGTTGCAGGTAAAGAAAGATGAGTAACAGTGAACTGGCCATACAGCACATGATAAACATTATGCATTATAAGTAGAGGTTTAGCTCCCTCTGCTGGGTTGTGGTGTGTAGTAAAGTGATCTTTTAGTTGACTGAAGGTGCTTGTGCTATTTTGTCTGTTTGTTTTCTACTTTAATCATCATAAGTCCACCTTTGTCCCTAATAGGTTTATACATATACCTATTTAGAGGATTCTATGGTTCTTCATACATGGAGCAGAAAGAGAACAACCTCAACTTTCAGGTTCTACCTGATGTCACCTTTGGTAATTTGTTAGGGTCACAGGTTTTTCGAAGCATATATTTTAACCTGTAATTAAAAGACACTGTGTATACACCCACCAGCCTCTTCATTAAGTACACATGACACCTAAGAAAGTGACAGCACTCTGCAGAGAACGGCTGCTCGCTGCATATTTTCAGTCCATTCTCTGTAACCTTAGAGATGGCTCTGTGTGGAAAATGCAAGTAGATCAGCACTTTGTGAAATAGTGGTTCATGGTACCAACAACCATGCCACATTTAAATCAACTTTCTTCTCAGTCCTGATGCTTTATTTGACCATCCGCAGGTCATCTTCACCATGTGTACATGCCCTGTGACATCCATAACAGATGATTAAAACAGACGCCTTCAGTCCAGCAAGAAAAAACGGTTTTATAAGGAGGTAAAAAGTGGATATACATTTATAATATAATAATTTGTTTCCTGACATCTTGTAACGCTGAATGTCGTCTATTGCACCTTTTAACTGTAGCTGTGTTCCAGTCACAGATGCAAGTTATTAGCGCCATAAATGTGGGCTCACGTACTGATATAATTTATGGCACTTGTGCTTTTCTCACTGTGACAAGTCAAGATACAAGTGGTTTACAATTTAATGCACGTTTTATTATTAAAATGTGCACAGACAGGAAATTAGAGTCAGTAGATAATTCCTATGGGATAATATAAGATTTTAACTACATAATAGCTGTGCAGCACTAATGATGACTTCCTTTTAGCCAAATGCCAGTCCTCATTATTTGTCCTTATGTTATGAAATGTTCTGCATCCTAATGCCTAATTCACACTGCGGAGTGCTGCTAAGACTTCCCAAATACTAATCAGACCCCAGGCCATCCAATAAGTCTGCTTCAAATTGGGCAGTGAGGTCAACATGGGGTCACAATGTGTGGTATGAGGTTTGGTTGGAGAGGACAAAAACTGAGACAGTGCCAGACCAAATAATCTTCCAGAGCGTGAAAAGGTGGCTTCCTGTGTATGAATAGGCTGGCATTTCTTTGGTGGCCTGCTTGCTACCCCGTGGTTCTCTTAGCGTTGCACAGCATCCAGCCACACCAACCCTGATAGTGCCCTGTCTGTTTCCACTTTGCATAACCAGGATGGACTGAGTGTAAACATAAATGGCTCCAACAAATTAAAACCATTATCAGTAGACAAACACTGTTGCCGCGCACAGCCATTTGTCATGTACATGTACACAAACCGCTTCACTGTACATACAAAGCAGATATAGCAAAGCAAAACCCTGCAGGTTATGAATAAGCCAATATTACTTAAGAGAGATAATGATATAAATTAAGCTATCTCACTTTTTATGCCTAAAAGAACCCCATAATACTTCTGCAGACATGGCTGGAACAGTTGTTTTTGGGTCAGAATATCCCATTCTCGTGAGCATGACATTTCTGGGAATTTCTTTAAATTTGTAATTTTGTTACCAACCACATATGTAGTAGTTATGTTTTCTACTGAAGCCCTTTTTTTCGACTGTTCAAAAAAATCCACAAAGGTGTTTGTTCACTTCTGACTGAATACACATTATTCATAATTACTATGTCTTGCATCTGACAGTCACGTAAACGCAATATGACCCTGCCCGCTCATGTCGCATGGCTACATATCGAATTGTATCGATTCAAAAATCAGAATTGACAATCTCTCTCTCCACACGTTCCAGAAAAAAATCTGATCTCACTCACATCAACAGATAAATCTGGATCTTAGTCATTCAACATTGTTAGCAAAGTCTAACACCTGCTAACATCTGGCTCTGTCTGCAGTGGGGTGATATGTTCGGCATTCACTTCAAGGTCAAAATGACTCTGCAATAGACACAGCTTTTCATCAGCTCCCGCTCCAATTGGCAGTGATGTAAAGGTGACACTAGGATAAATGTGTTAATTTCAACTTCTATTACTTTGGCAGTCAGGTTTGAAGCATTTATTTCCTACTTTTTTGCAGCATTTTCAATGTGACATTTTGATGCAGTGTCCCAAAATCATGCCATATGAAAGAGGGACTGAAGTGGAAAATGTAAAAGTGTAACCACTGTTACTCTTCAGAACTGGCATTAACGTCCATCTCCACTGATCTAACTGCATGTGAATAGTGCTGAACACAACTGCTCAAAATAAGCATCACAGTGCACCCTGTGTGAGTTTCCTGTGACCACATGTATTCAAATACACACTGATAAGATGTCTGTTACAGTTTGGCTGCACAAATGTGAGTGCTGATTAGTGTAAAAAACTGAAAGTGCTGTGGGTGAGAGGTTTGAAACGGGTCATTTTTGTGTCAGTTTTGTGCTTATGGTTGGTTGTTTACAGCACGTTTGAGGCGGTCTACCCGGTCTAGTGTAACTGCTAAAAGGGCCATTGATTATTACTAAGCTTGAACTAGGAAGTACTGGACAGCTATGATTGGACCATGAGCTTCTTTTAATTGGGTAGTGATTGTTCAGCATGGCCCAAATCAAGTTTGTCTCTTTAAGGCTTAAATTACCCTTAGTCCATACAAACAAAGCTTCTGCTCTTATGCCTTTATGTAACATGTCACTCTCGCAAACCATGCCATAACACAGGCCATCACAATTTAAAATAACTTGGCAAGTTATATGGTGTTGGCATAGAAAACAATGCTTAAGTTAATTCCATATCGGTTTTTCTATTATTAAATAACCTCCAAAACCTTATTTACAATGATATTAATTGCTCTCTGCCCTAATTAACACTTATGTTGTACTCTCTCCACCCATAAAATCTGTTGATGTTTACTTAATTTCTTCTTTCTCTAACCAAGTTTCATCAGCATCAGCCTCTTCCCTTTCTCTTGCAGATTCTTCTAAAACCTTTTGCCTGTGTGTCATTTTCTGGCCTCAATTCAGCACCAGGCTTTGTCTTAGAGAACAACAATATCTAGTACGTACAGTATTAGGTGAATCTTTCTGCCTGTATTTGATGGCTGAGAAAACCTCTCCATAAAAGTTCTCCTCAGTGCCTTCATTTGTGAGCTCATCAGCATTGTCCATTCATAACGTACACTGTTTCTTTTTCAAATTGGCAAAATCTAATATTCCTCTCGTCCACTTTAAAGCTTAAAGTGAAATGTTTAAATACAAGTGAATTTTTGTTATATTAAAACCATTGTCTAAGGAGCAATGCCAATTATGCCTATCAGCTCCGCATGACTCGCTCTGCGTTTCTCAGTATAGCAGTGTTTTGTTTCAGTATTTGTGGTGACACATAGTAATGCATTTTACATCAGGACTGACTGAGGGAAGGCAGACGCATGAGAGATACTCTAGTAAAGTTAAGTGATAGTGAACTTTATGTCTCCCATTTCCTCTAAATGGAAACATAATTTACAAATTGATGTGCAATTGTAAAAAAAAAAACAAAAAGACTTCCATTCAATCAGACTTCTATTTTTCCCCCCCAGTGGCTTTTCACTATATTTTTACTTCCACATTAGCAGAATTAAAGACTATGTTTTATTATGTTTATTCATGATAGACAGACAGACAGATAGAAGGTTCCCTCAGGGAAATTGATGGTTTGAACCAAGCTTGAAGGAATGAGCCTTTCATATGTAGTTTAGGTTAAGGGCTTTACTTTGCGGAGGCCGCCATATTTCTACAGCAGCCCAAACCAGTCAGAGCATGTGTGTTGACTGGTTACCAAAGCTTACCATGTAAATGAAGAGGGATGACATCTTGCTGTTAGGCAAATGCCAGCGTAGTTCCCTGATGCGCTTGAAAAAGGGAGAAGAATCCATTTATTACAGTCTACAGGCTCACCACAAAAGGTGACTAATTCTTGCACACGGCACCAAAATCAGAGAACACATATACTAATAAATGTATATACAGTATATGTTATGTGAATCAGTGGGAGCTCTTATCTATATAACCTCTGATTCTGTATCAGCCTTAACTCCCTCTGGGTGTGTCGGTTAAATAGATAAGCATGGCTTCGTACATCACCAGTTCAACAAGTCATGCGCCTAACAGTTGTGTGAAATGCACATGGGTGTAGGAGTGAGAGAGAAAAAGAGGTGAATGTGATGTATTCATTAAACTGGGTCATGATTTATCAACACATTGATTGCAGACCCATGAATGGATGCCACAAAACGCTTACAACCAGATTGTTTTGGAACAGACCATACAGTACACACTGACTTGCTCCCTGTAGCACAACACTTTCCTGTTAGGTTGGTGGCATGCTTTTGTTTTAGCACAAAAACACAACCAAGAAGATGGGAACCCCTGAAATCTTGCTTGGTTATATGAGGACATCCGCCAATACCAAAAATTTACAAGTCATCATTCAAAGAATTTAAGGGAACACAAATTAGAGTGAAGGAACTACTGCTACCGGAACGGACAAAAGACCATGGAACACTAAACTGATGTGGACCCTTGTTTGACTATGAAAGGAATCACAGGCTTTTATATGCATGTGGACATGCAAAAAAGTGTCACTGCAGAGCCACTCAGCTATTTGTGGCATGCTACCAGAGATTGTGTTATGTCCTGAGTCATACTGGGATGAGCTGCTGGGGGCCATTTACCGTAGCCTCTACAGGAGACAAGAACCTCAGGCAGGAGTGACCCCTAGAGCAGGGAAAGGAATGTATGTTATGCATTCATGCCTGAAAGGATCCTGTTAAAAAAAGATCCAGTGTGGATTTCCCCTATGTGACTATGGATTGGCAGTTAGGTGAAATGTAAAAACCATATAATTATTTAAACTTTTTTTTATGCCTGTACATCACTTGATTTGGCATACACTCCAGTGACTAATTAAATCCTTTGTCACATGACACTCAGAAATCGTCATAACAAGTGTCACTAGGGCAGAATGATTTCATGAAAATATCTAATTGCAATTGTCTGACAGTTGTTGCAATTACGATTTGACTTGCAAAATAATTGTTTTCAAGTCAAGCTCTAGTTCAACATTCACTGTTAGATATAAAACTTAATCTAGCATTACCAAATAATGCTATCATATACATGTAAATGCAGGGGCTGAGAATGTAGGATGTTATTTACTTTCTACTAGAGCTGCACATTATGGTAAAAAAAAAAATCATATTGTGATTATTAAGCGTCTGATATAAAAAAAACATATTTTATCACTTGAAGAGCAAGTGTGCCTTTTTCTTATTTGATGTTACACTTGGTCATATTGCAATTTCTATTATTTAGAATTTTAAACAACACACCCCTGTATATTTTTCTTGTAGACAATCATCTTAATGTAGATGTTTCATCTTCAAGCACCTTCTCCCTTTTGCTCACTTCACTCAACATGCTCCCTCAGTAAAAGTAAATTCTATTCATCCTCCTTTTCGTCTTCATTCTCTTCATACCTCTTCATCCTCAGTTATATCAGCAACTGAATCAAATCCATCTATCTACTATCACAAAACTAGAACATGTGTGGATACAAGTTGAAAGACATATTGATCAGAATGAAGGCGTGTGATTACACAGTGACGACTGAAACCTTTCGCCGGAGCATAATTTGAAAACGTTGCAGGACTCAATATGTTTTGTCAAGTGACTGTTATCAAAAGTGTTGAGTGATGGAGTATAAATCAGACTTTAGTGCAGATTACATAAACTGCATCAGGCTTGGTTTCGGAGAACAAATAATATACTGCCTGTCAAGTTCAGACGGGAAAAAAGCTGCCCTTGCTACACTCTTATATGAGTTGACAGTTGCCAGTGAAGGGACTATATACAGTAATGTTATTAAAATGGAGCTTTGGGGTAAAGGGCTTCTGTGGTGTTCGGGACTGGTCTCAGACTTTGAACCAATAATGCTGCCATGTGTGCCTTTTTTCCAACAGTGGGGTTAAACTTACATGTCACACACTTGCACTTTAATCTGAGCAAGTTTTGTTTGCTCTTACATAAGCAGGCTTTTCCCTCTAAATCCTACCCTCTCTCCTGGTCCCCTAACTCCTCCTGCTCTCTCATTAAAGCCTGTGTTCTTGTTCTCCTCCCCTCCCTCTAGTCGACCCCTACACAGAGGTCTTCACTGGCCCTCGTCCGGGCCTCACCATCTATGCTCCCTGCTTTGCTTTTGTCTTCTTAATTGATTTGTAAATTTGTGGAAGTGATGGTTCACAAACATTAGCCTCTGAAGTAGATTTTAAAGCGGTGAAGACTTGAACACACGGCAAACTATTATGCACTTTATTTTGAAAGTGATCTGTTTTGTGATTTTGTGGATTGTAGTTGAAGTGTATCATTTTTTTTATCTAACAAACAAACATATCTCTGTAGGTGTAATAAAAGTGATCACTGCACTGTGGCTGTGACATTGGATTTGTATATTAACGAAACAAAGCATTGCTGAAGCACTTCTTTCATTTGTGGACCAGTGATGTGGATACAGGCCATAGTCATGGGTAAGCTCATATGCACAGTTTTGAATAGCAGCTTTGTAATCATCATATGACTACACTGTAATCTGTGTAAGTAGGACTGTAGGTTTTTTTTTTTTTAACCCAAAACTGTCAGCTATTTGCATCTGTTTAATATGTTTCATGTTACACAACCTAACAGTTCAGTCAGTTGAGTACTTCTTTGGTCGGCAGTAATACCGTGTGTTAGCGCTGATGGTGATTTATAACAGTTTGATCACTACACAGACTGATTGGCGGTGACATTCAAACTGTATTATAATTGAAAGGAGGGACTGGAAGATTTTTTCCCCCTTTTCTTTCTTCCTGCCTGAGTTAACAGTGTTGATGGCTTCACTGGCCTAGAAACTCCAATAGAGGAAACCCCCCCCCCCATCCCACCCCCACATACACACTTTAAATGAAAGTTTTCTCACAACCCCTCGCTCCTTTGCTCCCTCTCTCGCTCGGTCTCCCTCATTGACGGCTCCTGGTGGGCTCCTTTTTCCTCTCTGCTCCCTCACATCCGTCCACTGCCTCTCTTTTTCACACTGAGGATTTTATGCTCGATGGGCTCTTTGAACGCTTAACTTCACGGTAAACTCTTTCGTCTGTTTACCTTCTTTCCGTCTGAGGCAGTCTTCATCCGATTAAGCGCCTCAGCTCAAACCTGCATCACACCAACCCTTTTTTTCTCTGGAGGAGTCCTTGTTCTCCCACTAACACACGCTGTCTATGGGAGTCATGCATGTGGAAGTTCTTACATGTGTGATCCATGGGCTCTCTGCTGGGTGCAGGTTACCGCAGAGCACATGTTTGCGCTGATGCAGAGTCATGGTCTTTGAGGAGAGGCTGCTCTGTGGTGCAGCAGCACTACACTTTGTAGACTGCACATATCAGTAGTCATGGTTCACTGCTGGAAGGACTGACACTCTACGGATTCTGGATATTTAATCAGGCCCACAGTAACTGCTCAGAGTTGCCAAGTGGAGTCTTTATCCAGTGGACTTTAAGTCAAGTGGACGTTATAAAAGAGAAGTGTCATAAATGTTGAGGACTCCCTCGAGGCCTCAGTCTTCCCTCTTCCCTGGACGTGGTTGTCTCCCAGGAGGCACACAAACAGATAGACAAACAGGAACTCAAACCTGCACATGCACCTTCCTGCCATGGAGGTCATCCTCAACCTGGTAACTGCCGACACCTCTCCACTTCCTACCTCCACCACCGTGAGTCTCCACCTGCTTATATTATGTGTGTGTGTGTGTTCATGTTGAACTTTCCTGTCATTTATATTTTTCGCTTTTTGTCCCTGATTCAAGCTCATGTCTTAATACAAATTAAGTCTTCATCAGATTGGAAGGGGAACATGTTGGAGGTCTTGGATTACTTTGATGGCCGAGTAACCTAACATGATAGGTCTGCAATTTAAAACTGCAATGCATACATTTTAATATAAACAAATGGCTGTTACATTCATACCACTGTCAAATGAATCACAATGTTCATTAAGTCTATCAGCTTCATATAACCCTCCATTTTCCTAGACGTATTTGCTATAAGAAAATAAAAAATCAGCCTGGAATTCACATTTATTTGGCAGGCAGCCAGACAGCTGGCCGTGTGCTACGAATCACTGCACTTGTATCCAGAAGCTCAGCAAGTGACTATCGGTGAATATCACAGTAAAATCCAATGTGTGCATGGATAACAAGAGTCTGTCAATTGTGAGGAAGTCTTCAAACTTTAAAAAGCACCTGCGAGGACTAATGAAATATTTGGCGGTTCGTTGAAGGGTTTATTTACATAAATTGAATATACGACCCATAAAAATGTTTGTATAAGTGTATAATGACATCCTTTCTAGTATGTGAATGTCACTGTTGTTCCTGTATTTCCTAGGGGTGGGTCGAAATGTTGGTGATGTGTTATTGCCCTTTCTTGTGTAATACAATAATCAACACATTAGAGCAAATATTGATATTTTATTTAACAAATTAAGGCCCTCTAAAGTAAACAGTCCCTGCCAGATTCACTCACTTGGCATTGCTATTTCATTTCTCCTCACAGCGGCGCTCACTCAGATGAGTGAGGGAAATTTAGGCAGAAGTTAGGCTGAAGATTAGGGAGTTTACAGCAGGATAATGGCAGAGAGAGAGAGAAATGCCACATTCAATACATAGACATAGAATTCTGCATGTTGTGAATAAATAGAGAAATCTTACACTTTTAACTTTTCACAGACATTTTGTTTTCTTGTGGTGTATGAACAGGATTTTGTCTTTACATCACAGGGATTTAAAGTGTTAGTTGTGATACGACAGCCCTGTTTTTTTCTCCTCTCTTTCCCCACAGACCTGCTCTCTCAGCACTGTTTCATTTTTTAAGATGTGAACAGGAGGGCCTTTTCTCATACTTTCTGAATTCCTTAGCAAATTCACTGGACAAATTTGCTATATGTGTGTGTGAGCTTGTCTGTGGTGCTTTATTTGTAGAGCAGTATGTATGTATGTATGAGCATACATGTGCTGAGTAAAATGCCTCATGTTCAGCATCACATTGACTGATATGATGTTCCATATCTGATGATTGGGGTTTGTTGTTCCTACAGTTGAACGCAAAAAGTGAATTTTCATTAAAACATGTATTTTCTTTGTCCACGTCTGCACTGTCAGTTTAAATAATCCTTCTTTAATTAAAAGAATTAGACATTAGTCAGTACTTTCTGATTGTCAGACTGCAGGGTTAAAGATCAGACCAACTAATCATGAGTGTGAAGTTCAGTCTGCCAGAAGTGATTGGCTGTGATACAGGGCGACTGATGAAGTCATAAGTGATAGAAATGGGGAGGAGAGAGATATGGGAAGAGAGATGACAGTTTATAGGTGGAGAAATAAGGGAAATAATTGCCTTACGATTCCAGCTTACGTTCACCTTAACATCCCTCTATGGATCCCAGATCCCGTTCCTTATCGGACTTCAAGATACGCCAGGCTACAGCCGTGTTAACGCTGTTGCATTGTGGCGTGTCAGCATGTCACAACATGGGATTCAACTGACTCTGCATTATGGGCATCGCCCATAGCCTTGTGTAATCTCTCTCTAATGACACCATGACTGTCTTTTAGTGATATAGCTGTTGCAATTCAACGGCACAGCACACACTGGTGCACACACTTCAAGTTTGAAGCCTGTCAAGTGACCCACTGGACAGTAATGCAATTAACAGATGGACAGACAGACAGATTTTTCTTGAATTAATAGATGGGTGACACCACACTGTTTTCATCTGTCATGTAATCTTACATCAAAGGACTCTTGCCTTTTGATGACGTTGTGGACAGACAGGACCACAGACAAACTATCCTTGAGTTAATGGAAAGATGCTGTTGAGCTAAAAACCATTCTCCTTAAAAAAAAAAAATCTGAACTTGACAGTGGAATAATTTTTTTATTGGCACCTGACTCACCTGCTATATAAGCTGACATCACAGGAAGCGCTCAGCAGGAATGTGAGGCTTAACAAACAAAAAAAAGTGTTAAGAAATACACTAAGCAAAAGCTTGACCTTGTCCACAGAACACAACAGTCTTTGTGTAACAGAAAATAGAAAGAGATTAAGGTAACAAGCGTTTCGGTTTATATCCAAAGCAATCGCTGCTGGGGATTATGCTTGTCATGTTTACACTAAATACTGTATTTAAAAGTATTATGTAATCTATAAGTCTAAAACATAACACATGCCAAAGTGATTTGTTTCATTCTTAAACATGTTATGCAAAAATCTGCACATATTTGAAACAATAAGCTGCTGTCGGCGCAGGAAACAGGGTTTAAACTCGACTCGGTCGTAGATAACCATCATCAGTGTGTGAGAAGAAGCTTAACAGTGTGTGTGTTTCATCCTACAAAACAGCACACACATTAAAACCACAAGGATCTGAATACAGGCCCGAATTAACCCCAACTCTGCCATATTTAGAAAACTAACCTAGTGCATTTTTTGGTGTGGAATAAGGAAAATCCTACATCTACTCTTCCACATTGAAAAGGCTTTATGTGTTTTACCATATATATGTCACCTATATAATAATCAATTATCTTACATTTATTTTGAAAAGGGTAAAAAATTGCAAGTTTGCCTATAATTAACACAGAATTTGTAGGAGAAGGAAGCAGGAAACAACATGTCAGGAGCCACAGGGTCGAGAGAAAGGAGAAATTGCCTAAACATTAGAAATTGTCATATGACAGTATCAGCCTATTTTCTGTGACCTACATTGAACAGATGAGAATTTGGGGCATATGTGTTTCCTATGAGATGGTACAACATGATCTTGTTGCGTGTATTGAATTATGTGTGATGCGTATCTAATAACATTAGCACAGTAATGGTTTCTAAATGCCTGTTTGTGTTGGACGTTTGGCCACAGGTCTTGGTGTTTAGACCTCTGGTGGACTGAGTGTAAGTTAGTGTTATCCTAGTTAGTGTTGGTGTTACAGCTTTACTTGGATCAGAGGTTGTTGCACAATTAGGTCCACCAGCAGGCAGACCTGGTTTATGTGGAGTGAGATTACCCCATTCCCACTGGTAAGAAAACCTGCTAAAACCTGGGCTTTGAGGAATTGTTGACTAGTTGGAATGTGTTTTTAGCTACATTTACTCCTGGTTCAAATGACTCTGCAAAGCATGCAGACTTTTGTCAGGTTCAGCTCGTATCGGCATTGGTGGGAAAGCAAAAACCGGAAGAACAATTTAATTTGTCCTTGTTTTCTTAATCTTTGTCAGCAATGCAAATTCCTGCATAATTTCCAGCGCAATGATATAATGACATGTGGCTCTGCTAATGGTTATTGCCATAGCCCAGGGTTTCCATAGGTCTTTGAAATCCTTGAATGTTTGTGAACAATGAGCGAGTAACGTTAAGCAAGAGAGAGCAAATGACGCGATGCCTGGAAAATACAAATTGCAAGATGTCTGGCAATTACAGACTGACTTTACAAGACCGAGACCAAAGACAATCACTTGTCCAAATGTAGAGCTTGCTGCAAATCAATAAAAGTGGGCGTCATGAGCAAAGTGGCTCTTACAAGTTGCCGTCCTGTCTTAACTTGTGTCATAGGAACCCTGATAGTCGTTAGCCATGAATCCGTTAATATTTACAACTTAGAACTGCACTCATTATTTTTTATTTCATCATTAAGGCAAACTGAAAGAGACACCAAAGAACAAAATTTTAACTGCTACAATATTGTCACTAAGCTCCATGGTGTTTTCTTCTTTCTGACTCATTTGTGGTGCCTTCGTGAAGTCACAATAGGGGAAAGTGTTCATTATTTTTTTGGTGGGTTCACCTGGGTTCATAAATCCACTAGTTGTAGTGTAAAAGAGGTTCAAAAGTGTGTGTGTGTGTGCATTGAAGGGGCAATGGACAGTTCCACACAGACTCTTTGTATTTCAGACTTATCTGATAACACCAAATCAATGTGGGATCCAGCAGCCTCCCCAATTACAAGCATACATACTCACTCAGCTTGCCCAATTAGGCTGCGCAGCCTCTGTGGTGCAGATCCTGTGGCTTCTTGCTTCACTGGCTCAGTTCGTCAACATGTCTGGCTCTGTCAACCCTGGGAAATTAGCTTAATCCTTCAGCTCGCCATCTTTAATTACACACATGATTAGTCACAGAAAAACTTGACCATTTTGAGGGAATGACACCGATCGTGTATCGACAATTGGTTTATTAACGGGAACAGTGTAGGGGGATGTGTGGTTGGTAACATAACTGTGCACTGAGTCTGTATGAAAGATGAGATCATAACTATGCAGTGACTCGTCATGGACATCTGAGCCGTCTGCAGAGTTGAAAGAGTGGCACACCTGTGACTGAGCAGCTGTTTGTGCTTCCATCACTTACATAACTGAATAACTCTGCTATAACTCTTATTTTTAATTGACTAAAGGATGTTGATATGGTACCAGTGTGTACAGGTCATTAGGTCTCCTTATCACTGTGTCACATTCTACAGTATAACCTCTATCTGCTCTGTGTTGCGGGTCACTCTGTTCAATGGGTGCAGCTGACTTGTCCTTTGCCCTTTTTATCTCTACATTCAGTCAGAGGGCATACTGTGTGATTAGTCAAATTATTGGGTCATCTTTGAGGCAGTAGTAAACTGGGACAGCTTATTCACACGTGTTGCTTGTATGGATGAAACTGTACTTTATTCACACTGCTATTAATACTATTTTGTTTATAGCCAGGAACAGACCATGTGCTGTTTTGCAACGTCACTTCTCGCTTCTTTTCTGTGCCAGGCCGGCAGGTTACTCTAGTTCAGTGACTCGTTTTGAACACCCTCATTTGTCAGCTCAACACGAGGTTTTATGATGATTAGACTTGTTCTGCACAACTTTGTTAAAATAGGACTGTAGGGCTCCTTCTAGGCTATCGAAGTGTCGCGATAGAGTAATTAATGCAATGTGGAATTGTTGATTTACCTAACAAGTTTACATGCAAAGCGTGAAGTGTCTCCCTGCACTCAGATGAATGCTTGTTTATGTAGTTAAGACATGTCAAACTGGTTTTTCCAGTTATTGGCTGGCAAAGGCACAGACAGAGAAACTGGGAGGTGATATACTCTCACATGGCCCAGACTCTCAGTCTGTCTTGTAGTCCTTTTGTTCAACTCAAATACATCATTTCACTTCATACATTGACTGCCTGATTTTCACCTCTAGACATGTTAAACACATTGTTTTATGATTCAACCCAGAAACGTTGTCCTCCTTGTTGAGGATGGATAAGTCCAGGAAATGTTTTTGTGTGGCTTTGTGTTGCACACTCTTTTGTTGTTAAAGGTGATGAATAGTAGATGACATCAACTATAAATGATTAACCCCCAAAACATTTCCCTAATGGTATTGCCTGCACAGCTGTTCCATACCAGTTTATTATATTCAAGTGTAAAGTTGCTTTGTCGTACTGAAATAGTTCAGTTCAAATATATTCAATTACAAGAAAAGGTCCTGGATACTGTGGACAAAAATGTTCATGTTTTGTTACGTTAGGGCCCGGCTTGTTACCGGTTGCTGCTGGTTCAAATCCCAAGATGGGTCAAGGGCTGTGGTGCCCCTGAGCAAGCCACCCAATCCCCATTGCTTCCAGGGCACAGATAAGTTAAAAAAAAGGTGGGTTAAATTCCGAGGACAAATTCACTATTACTAATTGTGTGCGCAAAAATAACAACGCCTATCCTGAAAGCGGAAATGTCACCCCCTAGTGTAGTGGAGACAGACATCAATAATACAGCAGTAAACACTGGACCGCTACATTTTATGAATGGCTTTGTACAGCAGACTGCAATAACACTACGGTGAGAAACCACCTGTTTTGGCCCAATGATACTTGTTTCTTTGGTTTTGAATAGATAGAGAACCCCCCCGTGCCTCTTTTGCCTGGGGCCCCTAAATGTTCCTGAAACGCCCCTGGATTAGTCAGTAATACTGGTAAAGTTACTTTTTAAATGATAAAAGTCCCCGGTTCTATTTCTGCTCTCAGGTGATTGGCAGCTGCCTGGAGTGTAGCTCAGAGGATGATGTCATCTTTCGACTGGAGGGGGGGGGAGGGGGGGGGAGAGGGGTGGGCGGAGTTTCTCCACTCGGCCAGTTAACGGAGTTTCAGGTGGATTCAACTTTCACAACAAGCGAGTGTGTGTCTCCGAGCGGCAGCAGCTGAAGAGACCGGCGGGATTAAGTGTCTCACCAGGCAGACAGAGAGTGTGCGCTGTTAAACTGTGACTGAAGAGTCAGCACTCATGAAAACACACAGAGAAGCGTCGCTGTGGAGAAAATGCACTGGGAGCAACTTCTGCGTTTGACTAATGGAAAGGTGAGCGCTGCGTTTGTGCGCATCAGGGTGACTTCACTCTGCCGCCGTATCCTCCACACACGAGGGTCGCGCTGGTGCCTAACTCCGGCTGACACAGGGCGAAAGACAGGGTACACCCTGGACAGGTCACCAGTCCGTCGCAGGTACACACATATGCCGTGTCTCACTTCGAGGGTCTGGATCCTCCTCAGTGTGGATTCGTCGTCCGGATGTTGTCAAAATGCGTCACGGCACCGCGCCGTGGGCTGTCCTAATTGCCACGCGAATCGTCGGCTCCTTTCACGACTGTTTGTGTATCCTTCACAGCAGGAGGCTATCCCAGAAAGTTCAGTAGAGCCTGGATAATTCTAAACCAAACACAAATGCAAAAAAAGAATAAATAACTAAAAATAACTAAAATAAAAAAACAAAACAAAAATAAGATATAATTATCATATAATGCTTTTTTATGATTTAGTATTGAGGGACTTAGTAAGTAATTTGAAGACATTCTTCATATTATTGAGATATTATTTGTGGACTACAGTGAAGAGTTAAGATGCTTAACAAGGTTTGTTTGACCTGGTCAAACCTGTGTTAGTTCTAATATTTCAGATTTATTTTATGTGAACTATATTTAAATTTATCAGATTTTTAGGATGTTGTGGCTGAAAGGAGCAGAAGAACTGTGAGATCAGCATTTAGCCTCTCGGTGTACAGCCTGTTGAAATTTATTAGAAGAGGAAGAAAAGGACCCCCCCCCCCCCAAACTCCCTGAGTGAGGCTGTCTCATTTGACACAGGCATGACTTCTGCCTCCTCTAGAGAGTGCAGCCGAGAGAGGGGATGACTATGTTGGCTCCACACTTGGGAGGATCCAGACCCTGGAATGAGACACGGCTATAGAGACAACCATCCATTCTCACATTCACACCCATGGTAATTTAAAGTGCCCGGTTGGCCTCTGCAAAAATCTGCATGTTTTTGGAGGAAACCGAAGAATCCGGAGAAAACGCGCACAGAAAGAACATGCAAACTCCATGCAGAAAGACCCGTGTTCCGACCGGGTCGTGAACCCTGCTGCAATGGCAAGAGTGCTAACTTGCACTTAACTAGTTTTAATAATCATATGTTGGTTTCGGGTAGTTGACAAAGTTTCATGCAGAATTTTCCTCCCCGGGTTCTTTGTGGTTTCTGTTGACTGTCATTAATTAGTCATGCCCATGTGCTCACAGGTGAGCCTCTGGTGTTTTACCTGGCATGTGTGTTTGTGTGTGTTGTAATTTGTGGGAAGCCTATTTACAAACTGAGTTTTGTGTGGCTGGTGGATGCCAAGTTCTGGTTTCTGAGCCTCAGTCATTACTTGAATGTGTGTTTGGTCAGCGGTGAGAATAACATTTTGATCATAATCCCCTTTCCCTTGTTGCTGGATCAGCTTGTGATAAAGGTGGTAGTTTCATTATATGTCCAGGCTGACTCTGGGGAGGGGTCTACAGAAATAGAATTTATAATAACTTTATAAAAGCAGAGTTTATAAAGTGCTTTGATTGACCAGGTTGAAGAAATGATAATGAAATAAACGTTTATATTACTATAAACAACTGAACAAGGACCTTGATAAAATATAGTCAAATAAGTAAATTAATGATTAGAAAATAAATAAATCGAATGCGAAAACGAATGCAATCTATAGAAATGAGGTTTGAGTTTTATAGTTGATGTCATTTACTATTCATCCTCTTGATTTGAAGCCTCAACTTTGTAACAGGCAGGAGGACTGTGAGGTGTAAATGCCGATCTCATTTGAGTATTTGGGTGATGTGACTTTGTCTGTTAAAACCAGTAAGTAGACCGACTAGCTGCTGCCTTCTGAACCAGCTGGAGTGACTGATACCAGAGTGGGGTAAATTACAGTGATCTACTCCTCAGAACATAAATGCATTGATGACATTTGGGAAAGCAGTGGCTTCATGTTGGAGAATATTCTTAATTGGTAAAACTACTATATTAAAGGTCTGATTTAAAAAAAAACAAAAAAAAAAACTCTTGGTTGTGGATGCACACCTGGTACTGTTGTTGTTATAGACAGTATCATTTCTTTCCTACCAATTTCTTTTCCTCTGAATGAAAAACAAATATAAAAGCTCTTCCTCTTTACACAAAATGACTCAAAGTGACCCTTTTCTACTGCCTCACTTTGCTCTATTTTCAGACATAAATGCAGAAGCTTCTTTTTTTTCCAGTGTCAGCAAACTGACACCTCATTATGCCAGTCACACTTTTTTCTTCTCGTCTTTCTCCCTCTTTAATTCCTTATTGTAACTTCTGACCTTTTTTCCTACATCAACCTTCCTCAGATCGACCGGTTGGAGGTAAGTGCACTGGGCCAAACACCACTGACCGTGTCTTGTGGGACTGACGGTTCGTTCACGGGGGCTGAGGATGGGACCCTCGACCCTCAGCGCACTAAACAGGCAATCGCCCAGCTGCAGCAGAAAATCCTCAAGCTCACCGAGCAGATTAAGATAGAGCAGACGGCCAGGGATGACAACGTCGCCGAGTACCTCAAACTGGCCAACAATGCCGACAAACAGCAAAGCACACGCATCAAACAGGTAAAATGAATTATTGTGCACAGTAAAATCACAATTTGAGGTGATGAGCATGAGTCACATTTACTGTATATGCTCCATCTCTTGAGCATATACAGTTTAATCTTTAAAAGTACATAAATTCTGCTCAGTCTTCAGTTCTCATTACCCACATTTTAGAGTCTCCAAAATAGAGAAGTTTAAAGGGCAGAAATGGAATCCTCTCAAAACATGTCAATTTCCTTACTGCTTGTTATTGGCCATGACTCAACAATCATCTATGAATGAAAAGCACTGACAGTAAAATAACACTTATTTTACTTTTGGTTTCACCTAGTTGTTGGACTCCTTGCATAAATTCCTGTTCTTAAATTTCAATTAAGTAAACATGTCATGCTCAGTCAGTTTGTTTCTTGGGTTGGGTATTGAGTTGGGTATCGATTGATTGATGTATCATGTACATTTTCTGCAATAATGTAACCTTGTTCTGTCAGGTTTTTGAGAAAAAGAACCAGAAGTCAGCGCAGACCATCCAGCAGCTGCAAAGGAAACTGGAGCATTACCACCGGAAGCTGCGAGAAGTGGAACACAATGGTATTCCACGTCAACCCAAGGATGTTCTGCGGGACATGCAGCAGGGCCTGAAGGACGTCGGAGCCAAAGTCACAGGCTTCAGTGAAGGTGTGGTGGACAGTGTGAAGGGAGGCCTGTCCAGCTTCTCCCAGGCCACGCATTCTGCTGCGGGGGCCGTTGTTTCCAAACCTCGAGAGATTGCCTCGCTGATACGCAATAAATTCGGCAGTGCTGACAACATCCCCTCCCTCAAAGACTCTCTTGATGATCCCTCAGTGGAAGAAGGTATGATGGTGGCTGGTGGACGTTCTCTGGGAAGTGCTGGGCATCAACTCCAGTCCAGTCCAAAGTATGGTAGTGAGGATGACTGCTCGAGTGCTACGTCGGGCTCGGCAGGGGCCAACAGCACCACAGGGGCCCCTGGAGGCCCCCCTAGTTCTAGGGGCAACACACTGGAGAGGAGCCAAAGCTCCAGCCTGGATATGCTGCTGCAGGAAGTGCAGGAGCTGAGGGAGGGCCAGGCAAGGCTAGAGGAGAGCCTCGATGGCTTGAAGACCCACTATCAGAGGGACTACACAGTTGTTATGCAAGCATTACAGGAGGAACGCTTCAGGTACGGAGAACAAACAAGCGTGTCATGCATTTCTGAAGTGTGCACATGAAATCCCCTAAAAGTCCAGTGGTGCGTCATCAGAAACAGTTACTATATTTAGAAATCTAGTCCTGAGCTCATTCATATCTCTGTGCTTTCTGGTGTATCATCACAGGGAGCAACGCCCTGCTTGTTCTCCTGGCAGCTCTTTTATCAAAGCTAGCTGACAGCGGATAAAAACTAAACCTTGACCTGGACCTCGTTTACATCAACAACTACGGTTAACATGGAGGTGATGCTGTTACATTCAGTCTCAATTAGGTCTGTGGCTGTAACTGTAAAAAATTAAGCACCCCAGTAATAAGGAATAGGGCTGAAAAATTGCCATGTGAAACTACTTAATTAGCAAATCGCAAACGTTGCAACTTAAGCTGTGTGTTACGCACTCTTAATGTTTGAGAGATATAAGTATAAATAAATGTGTAGAGAGACACCAAAACATAACAAAAAAATGATTGAATGATTATACAGTGCAGGATAAAAGCTGTATGTCATGCTTATGAATAATTGAATTAGGGACTATAATGTATGAAAATGCATTTTGAAATAGAGCCATTATATTAGTTTAATAAGTAATGGGCGACACTCATGTGCAAGGTGTGCCTGTGTGGGGTGAAAATCAATGTTAGTGTTGCTAGCTTTTGCATTTTAGGTGTGGGTTACCCTTGAAAACATGATGAGAAGAAAATTGCTTGGGATGCAATTTGGATACAATTAAGATGCTAATATTAATAGCAACTAAACAGGCTGCTCAGTTTCCCACAGTGACAATACACCCCTCCCCCTTACCTCCAGATTCTGTATCTGTACCCAGATCACCACCAAAATTGAATAATTTTTTTTTTCTTTGGTCGATAATCTAGATTAAAAAAAAATGCCATTTAAAAACTGTCCTTTACTTTTTGTTATGTTGCTCACTGACAGACAAGCAAGCAGACAAACATGGCCAGAAACATAACCTCCTTGGTGAAGTTATAAACCAAGAAATATGCCTGTGAATAAATTTGCAAATAGTTAGTCTACCATCAAGCACATTATGTGGGTTCTAAGTAATGCTTTTGTCATTTTCTGTGTATCCATGAGGATTGTTACTATGTTGCTGCACCGTGTGCACACTTCACCATTGATCTACACATGTTGTTCTACATGTTGCACTGCATTTTAGCAAGTTTGTTGTGGCAGGGACAGAGACACCTGCACACTTTTACAAGTGTCCTCCAGATCTTTCAGTGTTATTTCAGCCTTCACCCCTGCTCTGCATATAGACTCAGATGTCTTTGTGGACCCTACTGTGGACATTTGGCCTTGAAAAAACACACATCCACATTCCTACAATACAGAGTGTTCTTAAAGGAGGGCACAAAAGATTAAGAGGGGTCAGTACAGAGGCGCAGCACTGATAAGGCACAGAGGATTTAATGAAAGAACATTTTTCTTCCTAAAATGTCCATCTGAGTCCAAAGCAATGAGCCTTTCTCCTCCAAGATAAAACTATTAGTGACCACTACAGACCTCTTTTTCAGCCTGCCTACGGAGAATAATTGGTGTGCAGCTTCTCAGGGACTGAATCTATCTTAAGCACAACAGAGATTTGCCAAAAATGCAAATCTGCCCTTAAATAGGTATGCAAATAACTAAGGTAAAACACTCATTCGAATGACTAAAAATAAATTAGAGTCCCATTTTAATAATAGAGTAATTGTTTGGTTTGCTTCATAATAAAAAAAACTACAACTCTAAAGAAAGGGAATCTAATCCAGGCTAACATATACAGTGGCTGCCTCCTGTCTATTCTCATCCTATGGTGTCCATTCAGTTGTATGTGCCTGCCAAAATAAACAGTGGTATAGATCCATCTCCTCTTGCTGGAAACTTCCCATTGGTCAGTTTTCTAATGCTGAAGGCTGACCTGATTGGCCAGTGGGATCAGCAGATGAGTAAGTCTGTCCTAATCTTGTCAGGACGAGTCATCGGTTCAGTCAGGTGTTGTGTGGTCAGATGCCTTCAGGATCTGTTTCTGTTAATTCCTGCATGTGTTTCTTTGTCTAAGCTAATAATGCCACTGACTCGTGTGTGTGTTTTGGTTTTTCCTGTGTTTTCCTGTGTGGCCAGGTGTGAACGTCTGGAGGAGCAGCTGAATGACCTGACAGAACTACACCAGAATGAGATCCTAAACCTCAAACAGGAGCTGGCCAGCATGGAGGAGAAAATTGCCTATCAGTCTTATGAGAGAGCCAGAGACATCCAGGTTCGCCTGTCAGGCTAATCAGATCCACCAGCACAACAAATGTCACCTGCAACGTAACAATCAACAAAGAATAAAAAGTTATCATAGCAGTAAATGCAGGAAAACATGATGTAACCATGAATAATTATAATACTACCAATAATAAATAAAACAATGAATAATAATAATACAAAAACATGAAAAATAATTCAGTAAATAAAAGCATATCAATATTTATTTTTGAAGAGTACTGTAGATTTACTTCTACTAATATCTGTCAACTAATTTGTAATCGTTTGGTCCATAAAAAAGGCATTTTTTGTAATAAAGATAAAAGAAACAAAACAATTACATTTAGGAAGCTGAAAAATACTAAAAAAAACTTTCAATTATAAAAAAATATTTAAACTGGTGAATCAATAAAAGTACTTTGACAGACAAAGTCTGACTCAAATGCAGGATACTCAGGGATGGTTTTGTCATCATTTATAATATTGTGAAAAATGGCCTGTATTTTAAATTAATATTATTATTGGCAGTATTTTTTATTTATTAGACTTTTGGCATTTGGGAGTAATAGTAGTGAGCTATGATGGCCGACCCAGACGAGGCATCATTGTCAGTGAAAGGCATTATGTCATTATTTATATTTACACTTGAAACAGGAAGAGGAGACAGAAAATCCAGTCTGTCCATCTGCACGTCTGTTTGTTGAAAACATTAGCATTTCCTCTGAACGACTCATGTTACTTCTTAACTATGAGGACAGAGCTGCGTGTTGTTGTATTTGTGTATGTGGGTAAAATGAACCAAGTTGCCCCTTGTGGCATTTCCTTTACCTGACAGCAGGGGGTGGTAAATATATTCTCAGTGACCACTTTATTAGGTACACGTGTAGACTCTAATGCTTTCCAACAACTGTGATTAAATTGCAATTAATCTTAACCTCTGTGATTAATTAATGTGACAGCCATACTATTTATATATTGTTTACGGTGTATTTTTGCAGTGCTGTTGATCTTTACTATGACTGAATAGATTATTTTGGGTTTTGTTCTTTGTCCATGTTTGATTACAGAATTCTGTGACTTTGCTGACTTTTCCTCTTGTGTGTGTCCTCTGCAGGAGGCGTTGGAAGCCTGTCAGACCAGGATCTCTAAGATGGAGCTTCAGCAGCAGCAACAGCAGGTCGTCCAGTTGGAGGGACTGGAAAATGCCACAGCCAGGACCCTCCTGGGAAAACTTATCAATGTGCTGCTGGCCCTTATGGCTGTCCTTCTGGTCTTTGTCTCAACTGTGGCCAACTGTGTGGTTCCCCTGATGAAGACGCGCTCACGCTCCCTCACCACCCTCCTCCTCATCCTCCTGCTGGCCTTCTTGTGGAGAAACTGGGAGGCTCTCTCAGGCTACACACATCGAGCTCTGCAGCCTCCCGGATGACCAGACCAGCGCCGGCACATGGTGCTTTGGTCACGCCAGGTGATGTAATTATAGCCCACAGTCGTGCAGGATGGTTGAAGAACATGATTGCCGTCAGACTAGCCGTGCACTGAAAATTCGGCTGAGCACTTTCAGACGCGCCATGGAATCAAGATGAAGTGGAAGAAACAATTGAGAATTGAGTTATGATTTTTAATTAAGAAGGAAGAGGCTGTTTACATTTTTTGAAATTAACTGTTGTATCTCGCACAGAATGCAACACCTGTACTGTTTTTATCTTTAGAGTTTTATCAATTATAATGTTATTTCTAATAATAATATTTTTTATTTTCAATGTTATTTTATTCAGTACCTTGTAGCATTATGCTCCTCTGACTCAACATGAAGGGGAGTTCAGTCAGGAAACCGGGCTGGCGATTAGCTACAATAGCCTGGTCCAAGTGTTGACATGCAAATGTGATCATGTGTTTGACTGCCTTTAGGACGAGAATGCTCACCTAGCTGTGACTGGTAGATTGGACCCGTGGCTGAAAAACGTCTTGGGAGTTTCTTTCTTTCTTGCTGTGATGAAATGTGTTCATCACTGTCCGAGGACTTCGAGTGTCATGACTTTTGTGCTTCCTTACCATTTCTAATAACAAAGATTACATGTCTTTTTAATTAGTTCCTTTTTTTCAAGGTTAACAAGGTTAACCATTTTAAATATTGAAGTGTAAAGACAAAACGGGCCAGCCTTAGAGAGCAACCACAGAGACGGCACATAAATAAACACAGAGGAGTGTCTGGTTATTGTCAGTCTGCCATATTTGCAACATGTATTCAATACTGCATGTTTCCATGAAGAAAAATTACAATATAAAGAAGTCACTTTTGCTTTTAAAGGAAAAGATCACTTTCAACATCAAAGTAAAATCAATTTGCCGGGGTCATTTCCCCTCCCTCCCCCCCCGAGCATGGATGATGTGATCAGGTTAGGAAAAACAGATGATGGATCCTTTTGTGGCTCCGTGTTAGTTGGATTAGGAATGATGCTGCTTTATATCTACTTTGCAAGTCTTCTGCACTGCCATGCCAGTCAAAAATACACTGCCTGATTGTGACACTGTACTGTTCCCTTATCTCTCTGACCCTCCTTTTTACTCTATATACGCTATGTTATGGTATAGTCACTCAGCGCAAACCTTATTTAACCCGGGAATGCCTGTGCATCCACAGACTCTGTTCACACCTGGTATTAGCATCCATCCTGAGTGATCCATTCCTGAATTTGTCCTCAGATCTGATGAACAAAATCACATTCAGAGGGGACTTGAGGACACATTCCTGAGCATGCAAGAATGCAGTCTGTCCTCGGGACACATTGGAGCCGGCTTCCTCAGGCGGC
Source organism: Brachirus orientalis (assembly GCA_016785285.1). Classification (NCBI taxonomy): domain Eukaryota; kingdom Metazoa; phylum Chordata; class Actinopteri; order Pleuronectiformes; family Soleidae; genus Brachirus; species Brachirus orientalis. Next base: position 2,528,902 of record JAFBJR010000570.1, read on the forward strand.
ATCATCTGACCCGCTGTAGTTCAACAGAATTTTTACACTAATCAATGCTCATATGGTCATTTGTTTACAGCCACCACCACAATATCAACATTGACTGTCACAAGATTTTCGTTTTCTGCTGTTTTAAAATCTTTTTTCTCAGTTTCATGTTAAAGCAGTGTGAGTAGGGCCTAACCCCTGCAGACACACATGGACTAGCAGGGAGTCTGTTATTTAGAGTGTGTCTGACTAAGTATTAGGCCTTCAACCCTAATATGTAACAGACTAAAAACATTAGCAGGGTTCCCACAGGTCCTTGAAATCCTTGAAAGTCTGTGAAATTGAGAGTTTTTGAAAATTACCTAAATAGACATGCGTCATTGCAGTGGTAGGATTTTGTGCAAGAAATAAGTTAAGTTAATATTTAGGTAAATATTAATCTCCCTTGTTTCATGCCCTGCATAGCTTGCTGTGCGTAGACTAAGTCTACGCGAAACAAACATCAAGTCGTAATTACTCGCGGTGTTGTGGACACTGTCCACCGTCTCTCTCTGCCATTGATGTGAGATTCCATGCAGAGCAATGAGCGAGTAATGTTAATGTTAGCCCTATTTTAGCTGGTTTGTCGCATGTGGAAACGCATACTGGTGTTTGGATGGTCTTCCTACCAAGCTCACAGAGTGTAAACTGTCTCATTGTCAGTCCAAACAAATTCACCCACCTCTTCTTTCCCAAGAGTTAAAGCCTGGGTGACGGGAACTGTGGAACATGCCGCACATGTTAGCCAGTCTCAACCTAGTTGAACATATACATGCAACAGTAATTTAACCCCGAACCGCATTATCTGGGTTTTAAGTTCAACTTTAATCAAACTTACTAAATTCAGTTTAGTAAAAATTCAGTTTGACTTAAATGTTGACATGTATCTTAAAGTCCGGTTTTAGTATATATAAGACATTTGACAGTGTATTTGAATACAGGGCATATTTTATTTTTATTTTATCATAATTTTTCAAATGCGATTGCATCACTGCTGATGGATGTTAATAAAAGGTCTGAACGAGGCTAAAAGGGTCAACCAGAGGAGAAACATGAGAATGTTCTCAGAAGGTTTCATGAATGTCTTGCCTGGATGTCAAGAATGTATTATGTTGGTAAACATCACTTTTAAAGGCAAATCTATTAAGGAGAGAGATAGTTAATAATCTGAACACAAACTTGAATCCAGTTTCTTGGTTGCACCTTGGTTCGTTGAAGTTCCTCGGCTCAGAGTTGGGCTTTTCTTACACTCACCCTCTTTCTGAACTGCTCAAGGACACGGCACGATAACCTGAATATAACACTGAATAGTCCGCCCTTGCATTTCATTGCTAAGAAACTGATTTCCTTACAGATAGTGAGACTGTTTGAAGTGTATGGCTGCACTTTAGCACACTGATGGATGATTGTCAGGCAAAGGCTTGAGAAACCTTTGATTGTGACTTTCACTGGGATGAGAAGAGTTGATTATGATTATGTATCTTTTTTTAGTCAAATGTCAAACATGGAATTAAAAAATGGCAGGAAGCTGATTTATCTCTGTTTCATTTTTGCCATTGGTGCAGGAGACAGGTTGAGAGAGTGATTTGACCTTGGCTTGACCGTGCAGTATCTTTTGTGACGTAGGACTGTGTGCTGAATCACTCTAGTGCCTTCTGATGTCCTTTTCTAAGTGTGGAATAAAGTGCATTCCTGACTAACTCATGCTCTAAAAAAATTTCTTTAGAAGTGACTTGTTTCTCTCTCTCTCCTTATCCTTCTGTATGTGTGCGCACACGTGCTCATGTGTTTTTGTCTTGTTTAGTCCTCGTGGAGACCACAAGCTGGTCCTAATGAGGCTGAACCCCATTTCTGAGGAACTGGTTCAAGTTAGAGGTATTTTAAAGGTTAGGACTAGTCTTTGGTCAGGCTGTCCAAATGAATAAAATTCAAAACAGCCTGCACAAGTTCAGCTGTTAATGCCTCAAGCTCTTCCGCAGTAGAAATACTCATGAGTTTCATCCAAATGTTACAGGAACACTCATATTTTCGGATCATTGGTCTCTGTCTCGTCAGACAAGCATGAAAAATTCACTTTTTTGTGACCGTTGACCCGACCTGAAGCAAACTCTCCAGCTCTGAAACTCTGAAATATGTTTTATTTTATTAATTGTCTGTCTCTCTCTTTTTAACGTAATACTTTTACAAGTTTCTTTGCACCACAGGTTTTTTTTTGTCAGTGCTGCAGCACCAGAAATGACCTGTGTGCAGAGCAGGTGTTGTGGAACAGCCAACAGGATCATCTGCTCTGTCTTATCTGCCCTGTGATTGGTCAAAGCCACACTACATATTTAGTCGTGCAAGGGTAACAAAGGGTAAAGGAGGAAAAGTGGTGTTGTCTCTCAGATCACAAAAAAAAAAAACTTGATTAGTGGATGTGTTTGGAGTCAGATTCGTCTAGTGACCACTAGATGGAGACATTTATCCTTGTATTGTCCCTTTTATAGTTCTTTCCATGGATATGAAATGTGTAATGTTGGGTTTTTTTAACGACAAAGATGGGGGGGTGGGGGGTCTGTCTGAGCACAAGGAGGTGCCTCTCCTTATCAGGAAGGAAACAGGTTGGGTGGAAGACCCCTTTCACTGTTGTGCAGCCTCATTGCCAAAAGTCAGACTGGGGCCCCGAGGGACGTTATTTTCATTATAAACACAGTAGAAAGCGTTTCTACTCCACTTTATTCAGCCATTTTCTTTCTCTCTCTCCCACACACACACACATACGCATTTTAATTCAGGCGACTGTCGTGTTGGACTGAACAGCACACACTCGCACACTTCGCTTCTGATATCTGATGCTGACAGACTGACCTGCAGCTCAGCCTTATCCCTTTCTGAAGCACACACACACACATGCTCGCCTTACTGTCTTTATGTGGACACCTCATAGCCATAATACATTCCCTAGCCCCTTACCATCACAACTAAATGCCTAACCCTAACCCTTACCCTTAATCAAAACCCAATTCTAACCCTAACCCTAAAACCAGGCCTTAACCCTGAAAAAGCCATTTAACCTTGTGAGGACCAGGCAAAATGTCCACACAAGTCAAAATGTCCACACAGAGATAGAGTTGGATGTGTTTTGGTTCTCATAAGGATAGAAAGGCATGTACACACTTTTGAAGCCCCTTACCCTAACCATCATCATAACACAAACCTAAACCTTGGTCTACACCAAAACCCCAAAACCAAGTCTTAACCCTCAAAAGGCCCTTTAAATTTGCGAGGAGCAGCCTAAATAGTTTACCTAGTATTTACCTTGCTAATACAAGTTTGAATTTAAATTTGTCCTCTCTGCCCACTACAGACATACACACACGTTTACACAGCTATTCACCTTAGGACATAATGTAGTGCATTGATTTCCCTTTATTTAAACAAAGCCTTATCCTTAACATAAGCAGTTAATGCTTAACTCTATAACTCAACTTATCCACAATTTAAATCTTAGCCCTAAACTTCACCAGGTTTCTCAACTGAGGCTCTCTCTTGGGATCAGGTTTGGGTCTCCATGAGGACTACTGGTCCTGACAAAGTCCGTGCGTATGCCAGGGAAGGTCCTAAAGAGATGACAAACACAAATACACACACACACACACACAGTTGAGAACGTGTGGTTTGCTCAGCCTTAGTCATTGTGCAGTTTCAGTTGAGGGGGTCATTATGTTGCACTTTATCAGAGCGCTTTCCTCCTTTTCTCCTCTGCCAGATTTGATGCGCATGGCTGTGCGCCAAGGTAAACACGGTCCGCACTTATCTGCCTACTGAAAGCTGTAGAGTGACGGAGGAAAAGAAAGAGAAAAGGAGAGAGAGAGAGAGAGAGAGAGAGAGTGTTAGTTCCCAGAGGTGAGCGCACAGTAAATGAGCACGAGTGATTGCGCACGATTTAGCATCAGCTTTAATTATCGCGTGTATTCAGAGGATGGCGCTCTCCAGCAAACTGATTTATGCAGTGAGTCAGACACAGTCGTGGTCTCTCCTCTGTTCCAGGATCAGTCATTTGTATTCACAGGTCTGTGAATGTATGCGCGCGCGCGCGCACACACACTCACACAAAGCACACCTTCTTCGTGCATTTGTAAGTGAGGGCACATGTGTTGTGATTGAATATTTATGAGTTACAGCTCCGGAGAAAGAGAAAGAAACATGAAACGTAGAGTTTGGAGAGATGTGAAATGTCAAAAACCGGAAAGTTGTGCTGATGTGCCCATCTGGTTGCACTTTCACGGTGCTTTGGCGTATGTGCCCAAAAAACGGAACCCTCCGGGTCTGCAGAACTAATCTGACTGGGGGGGGGTGACCCGTCATTAACCCCGTGATGAGCGGAACCACTCATCATCATCATCAGCTGACCCACGTTGAAAGAGAAGGTATGTTCCTTACAGCTTCATATGACGCACTGAATTCACATTACTGCTTCAATAACGTTATGTTTTTGGAGAAGAGACGTCTGTAGTGGACATTTCTGACGGTGTTGTGGTTTTATGGGGACAACAGGGTTCAAGGCCACACGTGCAAGACCAAATCTGCGTTTTTAACCAGGTCTAATCCTCACATGACTGTCTCAATGCGTTCAAGTATTCATTATAAGAAAAGTTTCAGCGCTGTGCAAAAGTTTTAGGCCACCATTATGTAAACCTAAATGGAACGGGACCCTCACTAATTGGTAACACCTGTGTGTTGCCTACTGTAAAATAACACCTGATTTATTTAAGACATGCTTGATCATTACATGCACATGTTGTATGATAAAAAATGAACAACTTTCAACTAGTTAATAGTTGATTCAAGTAGTTAATTTTTGACCTGGTTAACGGGCGTGTTAACAAATACTATTACCCAGGTCTAATATTAATGTTGAAGAAATAGGAGCAGTGGTTTAGTGAATCTGTTTTCTGAATACGAGACGTGCATATATGATTTTGTACATTTGATAAGGACAAATTGTTTCAAATCAAACTTGCAAAATGAAAAATGTTGCCTGTTTCTGTTACAAACTACAGTGAATCACTAGAAAGTGTTGCACAATGATGCTCATTTTATTAGGATTCACTGTAGGGCTGAAGATTACTCAATAACAAAACATAGGATGTGATAGTTACATACTGTGTAACCACACTGAGACAGTGCACATCATGTTTTGCCTCAGATGAATGTAATGTTTTTTTTGTTTTTGTTGTTTTAAACTTCCTTCTTGACAGAAAACAACACAGTTAAAGGCCCAGTGTGTAAAAATGAAGTACTTTAATTTGGCAGAGAATCAAATTATTATTACTTTAATTGTATAATCACCTGATTGTATGAATTGTTGTTTTTCATAACCCAAGAATGAGCCTTTTATGTTTAGATCATGAGCTGGTTCAGCTCTCTGCATGCCACTTTGTTTTTACAGTAGCCCACAATGGACAAACTAAACATCTTTTTTTGGGTTTTGATGCAAAATCAAGGCTATACAGTTTCTCCAACACACTTGGAAGGGAAGGTTGAGGCGAGGGATTCTCAGCTGCAACATGTGACTTCACCAATATATCTTGCTAAATTTTGCACACTGTACCTTTAAGTTTGTCTTCAACTTTCACAAAGAAGCAAAACTCAGTCTTAAATTATATGACATTTATTTATAGAACTATTGTTAATATCGACTGAAATCGTGATAACGTTTAGGGCCAGACAGACAGAAGGACTCTAGGTTTTTTGGCACGTTCAAGCAGGTTCACAGATGGAACATGAACAAATCAACCTCATGTGTGTCTTTGTAGTTGCTTATTATGTGAAGAAGAGCTGTTGTCGCTCAGTGAGAGACTCAGGAGAGAAGCTGCTGCTGCTGCTGCTGCTCACTGGGCAGAGGCAAAGGGGACAGAGCAGAGGAGGCAGCAGCCAGAAAAAGGAAGCACGACTCGCTTATCGCGTCATTCTGGGCTTAGGCGTTGAGCAGGAAACAGCTTTTCCTCTCGGATTGTCGCAGTAGGAACAAACACACATTTTTGTCTTTGCTCAATGCAACCCTCGGCACAGAACACGCGAAAGCCGGTCAGAAGGAAAAATGCCTCCTTCGATGCAGACAGCTCTTCTGCTGCTCCTCGGCGTCCTGGCTTTGGAGACGCGCCGGGATTGTGCCATGGCGCTGCTCATCCAGAACGCGTTCGCGTCTCCAAATCACACCAATAACTTCGCGGTGGATCCGGTGTCCAGGAAAGTTTACCTGGCCACCGTGAACTCTGTCTACCAGCTGAACGGCACCTTAAGCGTGGAGGTGGAGAAGAGGACCGGACCGGTGGAGGACAACCTGTTGTGCCATGCGCCGCAGCTTCCACAGGCTCCGTGCGAGCATCCAAAATCCCTCACTGACAACTACAACAAGCTCCTGGAGCTGGACCGGGAGCAGGGGGTGCTGGTGCTTTGCGGCTCCGTGTACCAGGGTTTCTGTGAGCTCAGGAAAATGGAGAATATTTCCGAAATAGCGGTGGAGTTCCCACCTGTGGGCGAAAAGACCGTTTTCCCCAGCATGCTCAACATCGCCGCCAATCACCCGAATGCTTCCACGGTGGGTCTCATCTTCAGGAGCCACGGGGGCAACACACGCTTGCTCGTGGGGGCCACATACACAGGGGCCGGGACCCAGTTTTTCCCCAAGAACCACAGCAAAGAGGACCTGCGTTTTGAGAACACTCCCGAGATCGCGATCCGCTCCCTGAACATCAAGGATCTATCCAGACTTTTCACATATGACATCAACCCTTCGGAGGATAATGTCTTCAAGATCAAGCAGGAGGTTAAAACCAAAAACAAGCTCAACTTCGTGCGCGCCTTCATCCAGAAGTCTTACTCTTACATTGCCTTCAATAATGACGCCAAACTGGGCCACAAGGAGAGTCAGCCCAACAGCATCCTCGCCCGGATCTGTCTGGATACAGAGACCCCGAGGAAGTCCTCCGGGCCGGAGAGCAGGAAGCTGACCGAGTCCTACATCCAGATGCCGCTGCAGTGTGGATATAACGGGAACATTTACAACCGGCTGCTGTCCGTGCACCCGGCGGAGATCCACGCAGAGGACGCGCCGAACCCGGAGCCTTACCTGTTCGCTGTCTTCTCCAAGGACAGACTGGCGGACAGAAAGACCGCACTGTGCGCCTTCAAGTTTGGAGACATCGAGGAGGAGATCCGACAAGGCCGGAGGAACTGCTCCAACTCCCCCAGCAGCGACGTCCAGGTGCTGGACAGCGTCATCCAAGGCTCCGGGGCAGCCTGTATCCAGAAGGGGAACCTGGTGGTAATAACATCTCAGATTTTACTTACAAATACTAAACATGAAGCCATGTTTGAAGTTTAAGTTTAGTTAAATTATATTACTGTGATATGGAAATAGTATAAAAAGTCAAATTAAACAGAAAAATATGAAGAAATGTAGAGGTAGACTACTGATTTTTCAAAAAACATTTTTAAAAATATGATTAATAAAGTACATTTACACGTTTTTGCTTTTATAATCTAAATGCTGTTAAGTCACTAAACCTTTATTTTTCTTTATCCAGAAGTGTATTTGACAACGTTTATTTTTTTTAAATTGGCCCCTTTCATGCTTTCAGTGCTTCATTTTCTACATTATTTTTACTTTAAATATATACAGTAAGTGCATTGCAGGACACAAAATGCAAATATGAGAGATAGACACAGTGTTATTCAATAACTTTTATTTTATCTTTGGTGTAGTGTGTTGTTGTTGTCATTCTTATCAAAAGAAGTTCTGCCATTGATCAGCCAACAGCTGCACTGATTTCTAAAGGTTGGTATTGGCCACAGAAAACCGGTCTCGGTCAACCTCTAAAGAACTGTATGACATACTGTAATTCCACTTGAGTTTTCTAGCCTGAACAATAGTCATTTTCTTGAGTGCATCACAGCAAAGGAACAAGAGACATTTTATTAACCCCATCACCAGAATTTCCACCCTATTTAAGAAATATAATGCATTATTATTCCATTTACTGTATGTTTTTGTGCATTAACTCAACCAGTTTCAACAACATCTGGAGCTTATTATTGACCTAATTTGATTTCATCTTTAAGTCAGAAAATAGAGACCCAAGGACAAGGAACAAATAATAAAACAATCAACCAAGACAAAGTCATTATAGTGACATCATATGGGAACTAAAATGATGATTAAGAAAAATGGTTAATAAGAATAAAAAACATCAGGTAATTTTAAAACTTAACATCCTTCCATCGGGATGTAACATTCTGGTTCTGCTAACATTAGTGCAGACATAAGTAGCTACCGGACTGAAGTGAGAGTGAAGATGTGAGGTCTTTTTGAAGCATCAGGCTTTGTGAATATGCTCACTGGTCACTTTATTAGGTACAAAAGTTCTGACATGTTGCACTTTCTGAAATAGTCTTCATACATTTGTTGCAGTTGGTGGTTATTTGACACACTCTAACTGTAACTGAGTAACTGTTGCCTCTCATTTCAAACCAGTCTGGTCATTCTTCTCTTACCTCTGGCATCAACAAGTCATTTTCACTCAGAGAACTGCTGCTTATTGAATCAATATTTTCTCTTTTGTGGACAATTCTTTGTAAACCGACCATTTCACAGTTTCCAAAACTACTCCGACCAGCTTGTCTGTCTCTATCAAACATGTCATGTTAAATAAATCACCGTTTTCCCTCATCCTGATGATCACTTTGAACTTCAACAGCAAGTCTTGACCATGTCTTCGCACCTAAATGTGATTGACTGATAGATATTTGCATTAACAAGCGACTGCTTTAACGCTACAACTGAAAACCAGCATCACATAAACCTGTTTCTGGAGTCATATTATGGAACCTGTAGCATTCTGCTGCTGTTCATGTCTAATATGAAAGAGTTAAGGAAACCACACTCATGACTGCTGTATGCTTATGACACTTTCCGTTTAGGCTTGAAAGCAATTATCCTCCTTACAGCCCCGAGGCGACTCAGAGAGGGCATCTCTTGTGTCACAAGCAGAGGTCATGATAGTTGGAAAGATGCTCCGGAGCCACATCAGAGGTTGTGGGAAGGGTGAGACTCCTCTCACATCCAGCCGCTTCCTATCTAATCAAATAAAAAGAGTGGAGTGGGGGAATTGTTTACAACATTTTTCAGTTAACCCCTCAGGCGTCTGTTGAGTGTGTGCTGCTAACTATAACTCAGCCACACATTTATCACTAGAGAATAATCATGCACAAAGGCGGGCATATACACTCACTGGCCACTATGTTAGGTACACTTGTTTGAACTGATTAATTATGCAAGTTTGTAATCACATGGCAGCAAGCCAATGCTTCTGAGGATGTAAACATAGTCAAGAGGATCTGCTGAAGTTCAGACTGAGCATCACAACGGGAGGAAAAACTTTGAACTTGACTTTGAACATGGCATGGTTGTTGGTGTTAGAGAGGATGGTCTGAGTATTTTAGAAACTGCTGATCTTCTGGCATTTTCACACACAACCACCTGTAGAGTTTACAGAAAATGATCTGAAAAGGAGAAAATATCCAGTGAGCAGCAGTTTTCGGGGCAAATATGCCTTGTTGATGTTAGAAGACAGAGGAGAAAGACCAAGCGGGTTTGAAATGATAGAAAAAGCAACAGTAACCCACATCTACTGGTAAGAGGACCATCCCTGAACAGTCAACATGAAGAAGTTTGAAATAGAGCCAAGTGCCGTTCCTGACACTTTATTGGGTGCCATGTGTTCCTAATAAACTGGCTAATTAGTGTATTCTGTTGTTTTTGACAGCACACTTTCCACTTTCCAACTGAACACAATATATTAAAGGTAGCACTGTGTGTCAGTGTCGATATCGGTCCGATACTGGGCAAAACCTCTGAATTAGATACTGTAAAATCTGATCCAGAAACCTTACATTTGACAAAAATATTTATTCTAGCACAGACTGTAAGAATGTGATATTTTTCTTTATAGGTGCAAAATATTTCTTTCACAGCTGGAGCTGGATAACCATGTCTGGTTATAGCTCGGTGGTAAATGCATCAGTACAAATATGAGGGAAACAGAACTCCCCCTATTCAATCTTTTTATTTTTTTTTCTTAAAATTTACAGTAGACATGGCATAATTGCAAAAAAATGTCACAAAACCCCCAAATACAACTCTAAAATCTGTAGTATGGTTTATGTGCCTGGCCTGTATGTGGAGCTGCCACAGAAATATACCACAATTTGGAGAAAAAGTTTTGGAGCATTCGAGGAAAGCTTGCAGGATTAATGATTAGGTTAGAGAGGTGGAGCTATAAGATCGTTGTTTTCCCAAAGTTGTGTATTGTTGCATACACAAAAACATAAGGGTGACAATTTTTAGATTTTTTCACTGTGGGACCAGTTTTCCAAAACATTTCACGGTTCCCAAAATGTTTGTTCCATGTGGATAAAAAAAAACAGTTCTCTTGTTCTTATTAACAGCTGTATTAGACTGTTATCAGTGTCGGTGGATTCCAAGGTCATTCTGAATGTATCAGACAAGAAAATCTGGCATTCAGACATGACCACTGTTTTCCCACTGTGTAGATGGCACAGTTTCACAGGAATTCCAGCGTTTCATTGTGGTGTTTTTGACAGACAAAGCTGAGGTCAGAGGAGCTTGTCCTGTGCCACCGTGTTCTCACAGGTCAGAAATATCCCCCTCCTCACTGGCACTTGTTGGTTCTGGCCTCGGGGGTCACTCCTCCCCTGTCCGGTTTTCTGAATAGTATCTGAATCAGCCCACAGGCTTTCCTGACATAGAAAAACGCTCAGTTCAAAATGGCTGAGAATAGATTCCTTTTGGCTCATCCTATGAACCAACCCACTTTCCCCCCCTCACAAAATAAAGTTAATCTTTCTATGGTGAAGCATTTTTTGTTGCCATGACCACTGAAATGTGATCTTTATTTTTGTACTCAACAGTCTGAAGGCTAGCACTGAGGGAAAGCCAGACACAATTTACGATAAGAGACAAGGCCGCGAGCAGAGGGGCCCGTGGGAGACGACTCTACAAATATCCACTGTGCTTAATTCTTTTTTTTTCTCCTTTTTTTTTTTTGCCTCTGCCGGCTCTAAAATATTCAGAGAATTCCCAATAGATCCCAGTGCTCATCCAAGCGTGGCACAAATGTTTTATCGTTGCCTGCTGAGGATTTGACAAAAGCAGAGTATTATGAGTGTTGTAAGTCCTTTTCAAGTATTCACAGAGATGTCTAAAAAGTGATTTAGGAGAATGAGCAGCACCGTTGTGATAGCTACAATCAGATCTTGTTTTCCACTTCACTTTCATCAAACGCAGTTCTTTGTGCACTTTGTTCTCTCCTGTTCTCTAATCTTTACACTGTACTGCTGTATGAACACTGATGAGAACTCCTCTCTCTCTCTCTCTCTCTCTCTCTCATTCTGTGTAGTTGCAGCCCGACCAGCTGGACTGTGGCGCAGCCCACCTGCAGCATCCTCTGGCCCTACGGAGGCCCCTGAGGTCCATTCCTCTGTTTGAATATCCAGGTCTTACTTCAGTGTCTGTGGACAATGTACACGGCCACACTGTGGTTTTTCTGGGAACCAGTAATGGGCGACTTCGTAAGGTGAGACACACACACAGATTTCCATGACTTCCGAGGACATATTCTAACTATAATAACCAGTGCCCTAACCCTGACCCTAATCTTAACCTAACCCTAACCTCGGTCTCACTTTAAAACATGTCTTCACCTTAAAATGTAGTAGTTTACATTATGGAGACTTGATTTTTGTCCCCATAATGTGAATGAGAAAACAGATTTAGGTCCCCACCATATCAGGAATAGCAGTTACACACATACACGTACACAAATGCACGTCTTCCTGTAGTTGTGAGGACACTTATAGACTTAAACCAAACCCTTTAGCATAACTTTAATCTCCATTAACAGACTCTGCATGTGAATTTACAGAATTAGTCGAGATTTAGACCCCTTTCCTTTCTCTTTGGAGTTTTCCCAATCATGTCTGAGCAGGCTACAGTTGCCCGCAGGTAGCTGTTCTGGGTAGAAAGCAAAAGATGCGGAACACGTTGACCGAATGCATTGGCTATCAGATTTTATAATCTATTTGCATTTATAACCTGAAAGATTTTAATAGAGATAAGCCAAAAACATGTTAGTTCTGGAATAAAAACTGTGGGAAGTGTCATTTCTTAACCGCAACTCCATTCCATTTGCACTGCTCATCAGATTATAAAGAAAACAAAAGTCTTGGCTGGAATATCCATATTACTGGCCTGTCCTCCCAGAGCTTTTTCTTCCTTCCAAACGTTAAAGACAATGGGTTGTGACATTTGCTTCCCTTAAACCAAGCTTGCAGGGACACAGGAACTGCTGGTCTGCTGCTGTCACATGTGATACATTTGTGTCACTAAGGTAAATCCATACAAAGGATTTGAAACGCTGTAGTCACAAGATGACACATTTGAATCTCTTGAGGCGGCAGCGTAAAGTAAAATCGTTGGTTTTCTCTATGAACTTGGATGCAGGAGAGTGAGCAGTTTCCAGCTTCGGTTTCACTGAATTTGTACAGACTGGCCAAAATGTCCCCTCATTTAAAGTTTTGAGGCAGAATTTGTCCTCACTTGTGCACATACACACACACAGTGTAGGAGTGTTTATACAGGGAAACAAAGAGGGGAAACTTTTTTCTGAAGTAACCTCAGGTCGCAGCGCAGTTATCCGAAACGGTCACCCACAGAACGCAGTCATTTATTTTAATGTGATCGCGCCCTCGAGCTCGGAAAAGCTATAACAGTAACAGCTTCATAGTGCTACTCTGATGTGGCCACTGAGTCTTTCAATAAAGCAAACGTAGGTGTGCGACGAAACACCCATAGCGCTGCCAGAACAGGCGGGAGCGTCTGCATTCATCTGAGGGCTAGCTTCTCTCCGTGTTGTCACCACCTCCACCCCACACTCTGACCCTTTCAGGCTTGTTTAGCGGGACAAATCATGTGCTCTGACGTCGCCCCTCACAATTAGTTATTGTTCAGCGATCACCGCGAAGATCTCGTTCTGTGTGTGACCTCACCTTTCAAACATCTGCAGTGAGTGTAAGCTCATGAATACCTTTTCCCATATAATTAATAGCATTCCCTAATTATGCCTCAGCCACATTCCTAGCCCCCCCCCCCACTGTGCTTAGCCTGCCTGTAAGCCAACAGACTTATTCTCGGCTGTCTGCAAAAAATAAACCGACTCTGAAACCTTTAGGCCCCTATTGTTGTGCGTCAGCCTGCTCCACAGACAAAATGTAACATTAGCTGTGTTTCCATCACTCGGATTTTCAACTTGAGTGTAAAAAACACCCGAATGGAAACAGGAAATTGAAAAAATGCCGTGAAATATACGGTAGCATTAACACTTTTTACATCAGAGGGAGGTGGAAAAGTTGGCAAACTGGTAAATGGCAGATGCACATGAGTGGAATGGAAACAGTTTCAGCAGATAAAAGAGGACACTTAGCCCACTTAGTGTCCTCACATTTCACTGTACTGGAAAATAGCAAAATTGGCAGAAACAGCGGGCGAGAGGAGAAATGTGTGACCTGATGACAAAACCTCGACATAGACAACTTTGATGAATCAATGAAATGCCACCCTAAATCATAAATCAACAGCTATTGTTGCCCTTTACTATTTACATCATTAAAGCCTGATCCACACTAGAGGACAATTGGACAGATTTCAGTCGTGATCTGGTCCTTCTAACAATTGTGGGGGAGTTTCTGTTTTAAGCAGGTTTGTACAGATTATCCCGTAGTGTGAGAGGGTTAACAGACGCGAGTTTAACGTCATCAGAGTCTTCCCGATTTCAAATCGTACGTATTAAACAAGTTTGATATTTATGACCGAACAGTGTTTGGGGCGTGAGCAGAACACAGCAATAGCCAATGAGAGGGAGTTGATCACAAAACGGATGTTTGCTTACTTTTGTTTAGAACATAACTTGCACAAGCCAAGTTGATTCTGTCTGTTCAGCCATGACTCCATCCACATTTTTTTTTTTTTTTTGCTGAGAGTCCACCTCTATGTCTGTTTACATTCTGAAGTCACGTTAAATCTCGTGGGAGATCCCAAAGCACTGGAATCTCCTCCTTGAAGTGTACGCTCCTGCATCTTGACCGGATCATCTAGTCTTTACTTTCTCACGATTAAATCATGGAAAATTGGTTACAAAGTTCGTTGTATCTGTGGTCTCCCACTTTTTAAAGATCAAGTTAGATTTGAAAAACTTTAAGTCATGCGTAGACGAACTAACTCCCAAAATTTGCCTTTCAGCAGCTGATGATTTTCTTGTAAAAAATTTTTGCTATTGAGCTGTAGTTCATTTGGTATTTTACGTTTTAATGGAAACCTGGCTATAATTTGTATGCTGTGTCCAAGCAATACTATCAGACATGGCTGAGGGAGTGTTTGTATGTATAAACTTTTTCTGGGTGCTTCATTGTGTTTTCAGTCAGACTCCAAACTGCGTGCAGCCACCTTGCTTTATTAGAGTAAAGCTGTGGTTTCCTCCATCTCCATCTTGACATACAGATCAGCACAAGATCTAAACACCGCTGTAATGAGGAAACACAGAGAGAGTCGTGTGGCGCTCCTCAATCTTTTTTGAATGGAGCAACTTTAAGTGGTGACAAACTGCATTGTGGGTCCATTGAGAAATTCTCAATTTGTCAGCCAATCGAGTCCCGTATAAGGTTTTGCACAGACACTACACAGACCTAACAGAGTAGTTCTCCCCTTTGCTGATGTCTGAAATGATTGACACTGTTGTTCTCACCTCTGATGCACCAAGCATCAAATCTGCCCTCCATCGAGCGTTGACGCGACACTTAATAAATGTGTGAATCCAGCGTTTACTGAGCCTTGTGTCAACTCTTTCGACGATGGCTTGTTTATATTTAAAAGTTACACACTACATTTTTTAAAAGCATAAGGTTTTCTTTTCTTTTTTTTTTTTTGGTTTAGGCCTGTTGAAGGATCTCCTTGTTTTCCTCTGTCTAGGTGACGGCGGTGGTTTAGCCCCAGCTGAGCAGGCAGTAATTGGTTTTTGGATGGTTTATTCCGGATTCACAACACTGGTTAGGATGATGTAAGCAACATTGTGTATGAGTGTGTGCATTTGCTTTACATGATTGCTCGGTCCGCTGTGTTTGACTTTGTCAGTAGGCCAGTGCGAGTGGTTTGGTGATTTCATGTGTTTACTCACATGAATGCAAACCCTGTGATTATGAGCTATACGTGTGTGTCCGCTCTGCATGTGGTGTATAGGGGAGCGTGGTATTTTTATGACCTTGGGGCAACAAAATGCTCTCTGCTCTTTAACTTTATGTGTCTTTCTTTGTTTGTGTCTGAATCTGCGTGTGTGTAGCAGTGTGTGTGTGTGTGTGTGTGTGTGTGTGTGTGTCTGTGCCCTGAGGACAGAGCTGTTACAGAGGTTAATGGTGCTGTTAGTGAGTGTAATGTGATTCTGACTGTGACTTTAGCTCAGACTAAACACAGAGGAACAGTGGTTGAGATTGAGTTAGGCCTCTTTTACTGTCTTTCAGAGAGCCCTCAGTGAAGTAATTTGTAATTACATGCATTTTTTAATGAAGTCAAACCCTCCCCATTACAGCTGACTTCCATTTTCTGCCTCTCGCTGCGTCCGCCTTTATCTCACTGACTCTCGTCCAATTTCACTCCCTCAGTCTGTCCTCCCCTTTTCACTGTTTCACTGTCTGCTCCCTTTTTACTCAGCCTCAAACGTAAAAGCCTCTTTATTTCAGGTTGCAAACAAACACATTTTATCTCTTTATCTCTCTTGTTTTCGCTCTCCTGCCCCACCTCCGTCTGTCTTTATTCTCCTGCATTAACACACAGGTACAAATCCACACACATACACACACACACACATGGAAAATGAGCAGCTGAGCACTCCTTGCTTGAATAGGGTCTTTCATGTGAAGGCAGATAGACAGGGAATAAAGTCAGCGTGACCTGCCAGTACCAGTACAGCAGGTGTTTCATTGGTCGACCTGGTGGCCCACTGTGCCACTTCTCTCCTCGCCGCTCCTCCACTCGTCTGCTCCTATTCAGCCTCCTGTCCAGGTGTGTGGGCTACTGTTTGCTCACTCCACACTGTCACTCTGCCGTTGAAGTTGCTGGGGTGAGGGGTGAAGACATAGCACAGCTGCTTACTGTCGCCAAGGCGGACTAGTGTGTGTATGTACCTGTATTTCTTACCTCTTTAGGACCTTTTCTGTCATAAACATGGACCTTGTCAGGACCATTAGTCCTCGTGGAGACCAAAACCTGGTCCTAATGAGGCAGAAACTAGTTTTGGAGCAACTGATTAGGTTCAGGGCTTATATTTGTGAAGGTTAGGGTAACTGGTTATGGTAAAGGTTTGGGATAAGACTTTGTTTAGGCTGTTCAAATGAACTGAAGTCAAAGAGAAGATAGGTGTGCAAACCTGCGTGTGTGTGTGTGTTTGTGTCAGTGGATGGATTATTGGGTGGGTGGTGTAAAAAAAAAAAAAAAACAAACAAACAAAACAAAAACGCATGGAGGCTGAGATAATGCCTCTCATCATAAGCCAATGGTTTACCAAGCTTCTGTCTACTCTGGTTTTACAGTAACCAGCACATCCCAGTGGGTGGTGATGGTTTTGTTTTGTGTGTCTGTTTATGTAACAGTGTGGTTTGTGTGTGTTGAGCGGATGGAGAAGCGACACCATCTGTTGCTCGTGTCTAGAGGCTGGTCAGTTTGCCAGTTCCTCAGGATGGCAGGATGTCGCCATTGAAGGGGGAACCCCCCCCCCCCATCCACCACCACCACCACCACCAACCCCCTGACAAAATAGCAGAAGAGCTTTCACTGTCTGCGTGACAGGAAGTCTCACTCAGCACAGTTTATTTTTCTGTGCCACACTGTGTAAGTGTGTGCGCTTGTTTGTGCATACGTGAGAACATGTCACCCATTTTATTATCTTGGGTGCACGTGTAGATAAATCACTGCTTTGGGGGGTGGAGAGATTAGGCACACCGTTTGAACAAAGGGCCTCCTAAGATATACTTGAAGAAGGTTAAACATGCAAAAAAATATTTTGAAATTTAAGATGAATGCACTTACACTGCGTACAAACAAGGGCACCACTGGGTCCCATGAAAGAATATAATACTGTAAATTGAATTCTACGATTCAGTCCTGCCAAAAATGGATCAAGAAACTATGTTCCTTATGATAATCATGGTAAAATTTGTAGGTTAGTCTCCATCAGCCTGTTTTTATTTGTGCATCAAAAGCTTGAAACACAAAAAGTCTTGAGGAGGTTGAAAATGTGGCTTAGTAATGATACGTAGATGTGAATAAGTGCAATCGAAATGATTTCAGAGAAAAAAAATAAAATAAAATAACGGTTTTCTGAAATGTCCCTCCCACTTATGCATTTCCCTGTACTGTTCAGCATTTCCCTGCCCCCCATGTGGTTTTGTGGTTTTGAAGGCTTATGTAGTTTCAAAATCAGAGGAGTTATTATAATATGAACTTTTCTGGTGTGAATTCACTAACAGAGGAAGTGGATTTAAAAAAAAAAAAGCTGCACTGTCTGAGGTTTGACACCTGAAGCAGCTTTTATTTGAGCGGCTTGATTAACAGAATACGACTGTGCTACATGGAAATTATCCTGAATGTGAAACAAAGACTTTTCCCTGTTGAATTAACCTCGTGTACTTACAGTCATTCTTCTGCGTGTATTCTTCCCAGTGCTGTGGACAAACCTAATGTCCCCTCTTTTTTTTTCCACAGCTGACCCTCCTGGCGAACATGACCTTGGCCAATCAGTGGACACTGAAGCTGCCAGCCAGTGAGGCTGTCCACCACATCATGACCTTTGATCCCAATGACAGGAACTTCCTTTATCTCATGACATCTCATCATGTAAGATTGTGGCTCCACTCTCAAGATGCTTTGCTGAGTCTGTTCATATCTGTCACTTATTTATTTATGTTTCGTAAGGAAGATATTTCCTGAACCAAAATTACATTACTTATTTACATTTCTCTATTGCTATAATGTGAAATATAAGTGAGGGTTTATTGCCAGAAATCGAATATACTACAAACCTTACCAAACATTACAAAATGTGTATCCTAACAATGCTGCAACAATCCACAACACATCCTCTGATCTCAAACTGGTCTAGAACTGTGGTCTGCTTCTCAGACATGTTTCACTGAAGGATCACTTTGGCGAATTTCACACTAAAATCATTGCCCTTTACCCAGGGTTGGTGAACTCCAGTGAACCCACTAAAAAATACAATTAACACTTCCAGTTGCCAAAGGTTGGTCTGACCTTTGGTGTTTTACTCCCCGGTTTTATTACCCTTTTAGTACCCAAATGTGCCAGAAACAAAAAAAAAAACGTTGTAAGTAAAACAAAGCAACAACCCCATGGAGCTCAGTGACAATAGAACTCAGGGCTCTATTTCTTATTATCTTTTTCTCCATTGCCTCTATCAAGTAGACAAGGAGACAAAGGGGAAAGAAATATTTACTATGTTCATCCAGGTTTTGCATTCCCACCTATGCAGGTCAGAGTGGAAGCCCATAAAAACCCACGTGCAATGCAGAGGCATTTGACCTTGGAGTGAATGCTGATTTATCACCTTCCCACTGGTGAAAAAAACAGTTTACACTTGTGTTTAAATGTGTTTCTGACCAGTGGGAATAGGATAACTGTTATCACCTACCCGTTCTCTTCCTGCCGATAATTTTACCCCAGTTACTTGTGAACTACATCACTATTGGCGATGGGCTCCATATGAATCATAACTGAGAATGCAAATTAGTTGCGTGGGAACTTAATTTTAGCTGAAGATTCAGAACATTACAAGAACACCCAAACATTATGTGGTGAAAATAGTCATGTGCATATAGGCCGTCAACAGGTTTCACTGCAGCCTTTTGCAAACCCAAACATCTCAAAAGAGTCACACTTAAGACAGGATGTGGCTGCACCTCCAGAAGTTCTGCTGTATAGTGCAAATGCACCTGATTGTTTGCTCATCTGATTGTAGGAAGATTAATTCACTGTGCTTCCTGTTCTAAACACAAAGAACTGTTTGTCTGTTATGTTCACTGATTAAGTAAAGTTCTTTTCAGACTTTGACATGACAAACATAATCATCTATACAGTAGCATGCTGACATACTTTTACTATATATACAGTATATATATATACTATATATAAAGATTTTCACAAAAATCTTTATATACAGTATATAAAAATGGTTGACCTTTTTTATTTAAATGTATTTAGACTATTTTCTATATAGTACTCAGTTCAATTTGTCTGCATTTACGTAAAGTTTGGGTTTGCAGTGTCACTGTAGTGAGTAAATCCATATTTAATCTGACTAAATGATTTATAAAGCACTACAGTTTAGTTGTAAGAGGATGCATTTGTTTATTATGTATTTGTCCATAAGTATAGCTCCTCTTGTGGCCACACATTAGCGTAGGTGGGAGTATAAACAAACTGAAATGAATGAATGACTGACTGACAGTAAACTGTGAACTGTCTTTGTCTATCTTTGTCTATCTATATTGTCTATCTGTTACATTCATAAAAAGTGACAAGTGGTAGCAAATTAAAAAATAATGAATGGAGCATATTTGCAAAGATATTAAAATAATTTTAATATCCCTAAATTGGATTAAGTTGGGCAGTCAGATGTTGCATGTTGAAGGGGCAGAGTTGGAAAATACCTTTTTGTCTACCTCTGTACTTTCTGATGGAATGCATCATATGTTTGGACTGGTGGAGGAAGACAGAGCACGTTAAGAAAGGCCACACAGGCACACACAGTGCGAGGACATGCAAAGTCCACACAGAAAGGCCCCAGTTAAACCTGGATTAAACCGAGAACCTTCTTACTTTGAGGCGTCAGTGCTGACCACTGTGCCACGGTATCGTGCCTATAAATTCTGCATCATCAAGTGCGTGTCGGACAATTCTGCTTTATAAATAACATGTCAGTTTCTTCGGCACCAGTTTGTGTTTATGATGATCTGACATGATGTGGACATTTTTTTTTCTTAGATTTAATGCATGAGCTGTTTGTCTGTGTGATGTGCAGATGCTGAGGGTGAAAGTGGCAGAGTGTGACCAGTGGAAGAGCTGCAGTGGCTGTTTGGGGGCAGGTGACGCCCACTGTGGATGGTGCACTCTGGAGAACAGGTAAACACCCGCACACAAACACACACTATCGGCCACAAATAGACACACATGTGTTTTTGTGTCCTTATCGCATTTCTCCAATTAGCTCTGGTTCTCT
Organism: Brachirus orientalis; assembly: GCA_016785285.1. Lineage (NCBI taxonomy): Eukaryota > Metazoa > Chordata > Actinopteri > Pleuronectiformes > Soleidae > Brachirus > Brachirus orientalis. The sequence goes on from JAFBJR010000570.1 coordinate 2,549,322, forward strand.
GACTATACTCTGACTATACTCTGCTGCCAGGAAAACATAATTCAATCAAACTATCATATGTTTTTTTTTTGTGTCACGCACATGCCACATGCTTTTTCGACACAGTCTACTGAGAAAATGTTTGTGGTTTTATATTATACTATATTTAAGCAGATGGTGCTGTTTGTATGGGTGATTTATTCAAGTTATTGCTCATTTTCAAGCAGTGAAAGATCAGACCAGTGTCGCAACAACACAATCAGAATGTGTCGTATTTGATATTTTCATTGTTTGAATTAATGGCACCGCTGAGGCTCGTTTGCTGGTTTTCATCATCCTCATTCTCAGTTTTAACATGTCGCCTGACTAAATGAGTCTTGGCAGCAACAGAGTGTATTTTTGGGTTTTGAAGGCTGCTGCTGGAGCACGATGAACCGATTTGTTTTTCATCAGGGCCTCACACTTGGGAGTAGCATCATTGTTTTCAGAGTGGACTCTTTGGTTCTTTGGTATTTGGTAAGGGAGGGAGTGACAGGCTTTGGGAGCACCCAGCGAGGAGTGACTTGGCTGAAGTGTTACTGTGAGTGCACTGATTATTGTGGCTCTGTCAGGACTGGCTCTGCGTTCACTCGCTCTTGGGGAGAATATGTGTGGTGATGAGCTGTGTGTGTGTGTGTGTGTGTGTGTGTGTGTTTGGGTACGTGAGATGGTTGGTTGCTTGGTGATTAAAGCAGATCATACGAGATAGTGAATTTTGTGATGAGTCGTGCTGCAGCTCTGGTGGCTCTGGAACTGCCAGGGGCCATTCAGAGCTGGAAGAGTGGAACTGATGAGAGTGGTGTATTTCTGTGTGTCAGAGTGTGTGTGTGGTCAAACTGTGTCACTGTCATCTCCCTCTATCTATCTATCTATCTATCTATCTATCTATCTATCTATCTATCTATCTATCTATCTATCTATCTATCTATCTATCTATCTATCTATCCATCTATCTATCTATCTATCATTTCTTCTTCATCTTGTCTTTTTTCCCCTCATCTTTCCCACTTGTTTTTTTTTTTTTTTATTTAGTTTTCCCTTTTTCATACTCCCTTCTTGTCACCCTACTCCTCGTCTCCTCTTCCCCCTTGTGCCCTTGTCCTCCACTCTATCCCTCTACAAAGGAGCGTTGATTGTGATGATGGTGGTGGGAGGGAGAGTGCACACTGGCTCTTTTGACAAGGAAATGTCAAAGTGTGTAACTCCGTGTGTAAGTGTGTGCCTCTGTGTCTGGATCTTGAAGGCCAGGGAGCTGATGTCATGAGTGTGTGTGTTTGCGTGTTTGATGCACTGTTTGGCCAGTCATGCTGGCCGCTGGGCCACTGCTGTGGTCTCAGAGCCCGGGGGGAGGATCAGGAGGTTGACATGTGGGGGTGGATGGTCTTCTCCATCACCATGCTCTCTGATACAACCTGACAAAAATGGCCACTGGAGAACTATCATCAAATCTCTGACGCCTCCACTGTCTCTGTGGGTGCCTGCTTGATTTTATGGGTGGCTGTGACGTCTCCCAGCACGTCTGCATGTAGAGCGAGTATAAAAAAACATGTCTGTTCACTAACTGGAGTCTACATTGTTGTCTGAAAGAAGAAGAAGAGCCCCAGTTCCTCTGCCAGAGATAAAGCTTAGTCCTTGATCACTCTTCGTGCCGGAGCTGGCTTAATCTGGCACATGTCACAAGAAAGCACTTGATTTTATCTTTATTGGAATCAAATTATGCATCATGTGCAGACTTAGCTATTCACAAATTATCATGCCTTTTTGCACGTGTGTGCCTCACAGTGTGTGTCTCTGTGTCAGCGCGTGTGTGATTTGAAGCTCATATGTTTTTCTGGTGTTCAACTGTCACACTGTCTTTGCACCTTATCTGATACTCAGGAGGTGACGTTGAAGTTTTCTCAGGTCATATTTTAGCTGCATATAGCCCATTGGCTCTGTTACGTTTTGGAAACTGTTAAATGTGCCTGTCTCACAGCTGCTGCTTGATGAAACTCTTGTTTGAGTAACAGGGAACCATAAGAAAAAAGGAAGAATTATCATTATGTGAGTGACTTCATGCATTTCCTCTGAGACTGAATGTCATTTTCTTTGGTAAAATGAAATTTCCTGGATGCCTCTTTCAGTTTAAACTAAAGTGGTATTCATGGGGTTTGCAGTACTTACAGATACAATCTGAAGTTTACCGAATAGTCTAAATATATACTTCTACATGGAAAACAAGACTGCTAACACGTGAGCCATCGGAACCCAAGAGTTTTACTTTGCTTTGTGTTTTACTCCAAACCAAAAATGTGAATAATCCTCAAAACATGTGCATGCACACTCTACCATCTCAATGATAAAGATGGTGAACTGAAAACTGATATAAACAGTAAATAGATAGATAGATAGATAGATAGATAGATAGATAGATAGATAGATAGATAGATAGATAGATAGATAGATAGATAGATAGATAGATAGATAGAGTAGCTTCAGCCTACACCCTGCTTTAGTTTGAGCCAACACTCACTTTCACTTCAGCCTACACCATTTTTTGGTTTACCACTGAGAATTCCAAAGTTCTTTTGTTTTTGTTCATTTTTTTGTGACTTGATACTGAATTATCAAATATCATCACCAAGCAGAATAAAAATCAAAACTGCAGATTCACCACCTAGTACCACAAACACCAAATAATACTCTCCATCAAAGAAACTGCACATTATCTAATAGTAACGTGCCGTATCACCACCCACTGATGTTAAAGTGACATCTTTTGCTAGATTATTTAGCAGTGCAACACAGAAAGAGACAATCTACCAGCCTGGCAGGTTTGGAAAGATGCTAACTTCATACTCACCGTACAAGGATAGAATTAGGGCTGAAACTTACAGTTATTTTCATAATAGATTAATTGGTTGATTATTCATATTCACTCAATTAATTTAGAAATTGTTTGGTCCATAAAATGTCAGAAAATGTTGATCAGTGTTTTTCAAACATGGAAATGATGATTTCACTAGAAAATATTCACATTTAAGAAGCTGAAAAGTCATAAAATGTAATCAATTAATCCTCACACAGATTAATTGATTATCACAATAGTTGACTATTAATTTAATAATCGATTAATAAACGATTCATTGAGTAATTGTTTCAGCCCTGAATAGAATATGTCTCTGCTAATCATGCTTGGGATGATTTATCAAACATTAACCATAATGTGTTAAGGTCTACCTGCAGTCACAACTTCTGTTATTATTTTTATCTTCGTATGTGTGAAAGGTGCCACATGCTAACACTGATATGGTGACATTCACATAGTGACAATGCTTGCAAGCTGTTTGATGGGTTTCTAGCTACATACACTTTTCCAGCAGCATTATCATTCTAAATGCCATATTTTTTGGACAAATTAAAAAGGCAAGTGCGGAGTTAGATTTAGTGCCTCACAGAATAAGACTTTTGGTTTGGTTTGGACATTTCTGTGTTTGAGTGTGTTTTCTCCAGTTACTTTAACTTCCTCTCACAGAACAAAGACATGCAGTTTGGGGTTAGGTTAACTGGAGAGTCTAATTTGACCATACGTGTATGTGTGAATATTTGTCTCTGTATGTTGGCCCAAAGTTATATGGTCCATTCTCTGGGGACCAAAACTGTCTCTACAAAGTCTTGTACCAATCCATCTGAAAACTCTGTCATGTCATCGTAGTGATGGACCAACCAAAGGACATGTTCATTTTGGTATCTGCACTGAAAGCCATGTATCACACTGACAGCAGTATCAAAACAATTTCATGAAATACCCAGCTACGCACAAAGACAACTGACGGTGAAAGTTAAATCAATACCTGGGCAGATTGTATAATTTCAGGGTATTATAAAGTTTATCCATAAACCTACTATAGTGTGACTGTGTTCAGAGTTGATGAGCTTGTTTGTGTTAAGGGGATTTTTTGTGTGGCTTGCAGAACCATTCACTTCTATTTTTAGAGCTGCTGACCTTAAAGCCCCGTCTATGCCCCTATGTGCCGATGGGACTGAGAATCTGGACGGTCCCTTTCCAGGGGACACAAACACTAATACATTACAGGCATGTGGGCCGACAGACACAGGCCTCATTTTAAAGCAACAGTGAAAGTGTTAGGGGGAAGCGGGACGTGCCAAACTCATTATGTGGCATGTTAGGACCTTGCTGAATGCGGCCTCTTTGGTTTCTCTGTACTGCGAGGTCACTTTGTCCTTCCAGTCCACACTGCACATGAACTGAGCTGTGTGCCAAAAGCTGGTGAAGTTCGTTAGCGAACCAGTGGTCAGAATATGAAGGCACCATGTTTGTTCAATGACCCTTTGCTGTACTTCTCTCCTGCACATTCATTATGTTCACAAAGAGGCACAAACACACACACACACACACCATACAATCTTTGCTCTATGCATGTCTACACAAAAACACAAATTCATGGATGCCATGTTAGTCTACTCCACTAGATGTGGTAACTGGCCCCCTGATCCTAGTGCCTGTGGAAGGGAACAGGTTGCCATAGCAACATGTGTGACCTGGAGTCAAGTAGTCTCTTGTGCAGAGTGGGACAAACTGACAGCCGAGGTCTGAATGTGACATTAGGAGACCAGAGCAGAGCACCTCATAAATCTGTGGGAGGCAGACCATGAAACCCAATGGTGAGAATTTGTCAAGTCCCGAAATGAAATGAAAACACAAACGTCTCCTCTCAGAGGATAAAATGTTGACCTTCCATCTCTGGGTTCTCATGCCAGTGGGGTGCTCCCGTCCCCAATGGAGGACGGGAGCACCCCACTGGCACTGGTTCTGGAGTCTTGATTACCAGCTGCAGCTTTGACAAGGAATTTCTATCCAGGAAATGATTATATTCTAATATGGCACAGATGTGCTGATGGAAGATCTGTCACGCAAAACTCAGTATAATCTACACAGGCATGACTTGTAAACTTTCCATCTGTTGTTCTTTTCTTCAGATGTACCATCCAGAAGGAGTGTCCCCATGTTCGGTTGTCACGCTCCTGGATCAGCATGAGTGAAGGCCCTCAGCAGTGTCCATCCATCATGCTGACGCCTCCAGAGATCAGTATCTCTGCAGACATCAAGGTATCATCGACTCCCTTCGTCCCATTGTTTCCATCTCACACTTTTTATGAGTCAAACACACACACACACACATGCAACTGCTGTTAAGGTCAGTGCAGAGCAGTGCTCTGTATTTAAAGCTGAAGAAATGTGACATCTCATATGACTCCATCACTATTATTATACACACTATTATTATGGTAATAATCCTGCTTATAAAGTCATGCCAACATGGTTTGCTGCTGCCGTTGCCTCCACTTCTTCAACCTCAGAACACTAAGTTGACACTTTTAACAGGTATACAATAAAGGTCTCAGCTCATGTTTGCTTTCCAGGGTAACACCAGATATAAAAACAAAAGCCAGAGTCTTTATTGTGTTAGGTTGCACTCAGACTCACCCTGGATCTGGATCTGCAGCTGCAGATGAATTCACTAAGCAAAAAGGGCAACTTCACAGTGTGGAATGATTTCACCTTGGGGGAGCAGTGTGCACATGAGAATCACCCAAACACTAAAAATACTTAAGTTAAGGAATCTCTGTCAGCTGATGCAATATTATCAGTATCCATCAAAATCACTGGATAGGCTATGGATATGGTCCAAAAAGAAGTTGTAAGTAGTAGAAGGTAAAACTGCAAATGAACGGCACCAAGAGCATTTTAACTGTCGTGTTGTGGGCTTTTAATTTCTTTTTTATGGGAGCAGAAAATTTGTTACACACTTGGAGCCTTATGTTTTTTTTTGAAATGGCTGGTTATTGTGGTGATACATACATCAGGCCAAATGTGTTCTTAAAAATTTAATATGCCTTTTGGTAGATACTCAAGTTTGGTCATCCAGTCCAATCCCCTTTTTAAATCCTCAGTTGGCCAAATTGCTTTACAGTCACATTAAAATACATAGACAATAGTTAAATGTAAAACATTATACACATATAGCATTAGTTTTCTTTTATATCTTTCTTTTTCATAGTGCAATTCTCAGTGGCTCTCCATGCTTTTAAAATTAATGGGGGTATCATTTCCTTTTAGTACAAACTTGTGCGCACTATAATACTAGAATACTAATGTAGTACTAGTATTGTTGCATTGTTGTTGGAGTACATTGTTATCAGTTACATAAACTGCATGATTCTAATCATGTTAACTTGAGTTTAGTGCAAGTGAAAACATGAAAGTTATTTGCCTAAAACGGCAAATGTTTAATTAACACCTGTCAAATTCATTTTGTGCACCACATCTTTCCCAATATAATTTTGGGACAGAGATAAACTGCTTAATATTGAGTGTTAGTGCCGCTACCAGTGTGATTTTAATTAAACTTGGCAGGATCGTGTGTCCTGGCAAACAGCGTGGCTGCATTAACCTTGGGCTGTTAACAGGTGATATTCAGGAGATTAGTCGCCAAATGTTTCTCAGTAACAGACAAAAAAATAGTTGAACAGTTGATTTACTGTATGGTATAAATCAAACCCACAAACCTCTGGTCCCATTAAGATAAACTACTATGTGTAGTTACACGTGGTGTATAATTTTAAATAGAGGACAAAGATCTGTGTGTGCACAATAGTGATCAGGAACTCTATGTTTAGTCCCAGAGACAACGGTGGCAGCTTCTGTCCCACTCCAGAGGAAATCAGACTTTCTTTGTTGTGTAAGATGGGTCGAAATGAGAATGAGCTTAATTTTTTTGTTCTACTGTCGTAGCATGTTGAGAAAGGGAACTTGGCAGTGAAGAAGGGAGATTATTTTGCTCAAGATGGAGCCGTGCCATAACCAACATTTTTGAATGGAGTAAAATGAAGGTTTGACCACAGCAACTGAACTATAAAACCTGTATTCATCTCATTATTGGCTAATGTCAGTTAATATGTATGTAATATATAATGACATCTAAGTCAACCTCTTACTTAATCTATAAAGTCAGTAAATGTTTCCTTGTGGAGTTTATGGTCTCAGTTGCTAGATTCATTTCTTTTACAGCATGATCTATCCATTTTGTAAAATAAGATCAAATTTAGATTGCAATATGCCTTAAGGAGGTGTGGCTATGTTGTGACTGACAGTGGATTTTACAAAAGTTTGCCTGTTGTCCCAGTAATTATGGACTTGCACATATCGGAAATGGTTTATATTCACTTTGAATGGACTGGAGACAAGCTGGAGTCACTTTGCTTGTGTTGTGTGCATCAGAACCTGAAAAACTTTAACTTTCCAAGTGACATCACGATCATTTCTTTTTTTTTTTTTTTCTTTTGGTTTCTTCATCTCAAGGGTTCGCCACAGTGATGATCCACATATTTGATTTGGCACTTCCTAATGTAACCATTCAATTTACCCAGGTTTGGGACCGGCACTAGGAGTACACTGGATGTACACCCCGGTGGCTGGGGTCAATTCAGAGTGTCCATTTAACAATGAACAGTGGGGAGTTGGGTATGTTGGTCCCCCAGCCCTCGACCTGACAGTGGCTCGTTCTGGCAACCCTCCTGTTACACGCCCACTGTCCTTCCGCTCATCCATTGGCCAGACCAATTATAATATGTTATGCAAATATATCAGCAGACACTAGCCAATCAAATTCATTCATGCATTTAGCTCAAACACTGCACAGATCGCTCTCAGAAAAGGTTGTTCTCCCCCGCTGCCAATACTTTTTGTCAGACAAAGTGCAATCAATAATGGTGGACATCACAACGCCATCACTTTAGCAACATTAGTAACTCTTGCTTCATAGACAGACACAAAGGCTACGTGGAAGAACCACCCCTTGGTCTCTTCTGGTTTGAGAACATTTAAGATGGCGCTGGCTAAACTGTGGGTGGATTGTCAATAAAAAAAGCATTTAAACTGTTATTCTAAATAGTTTCCTCGTCAGTATACCATGAAACAGAGGCAAAATAACATTGTGATTATCGGCTCACTGAAGTCTGACACTTGGAATGTATTTGACCTTTATTTACAGCTCATAATTAGACGTGGCCGAGAGACGACAGCTCAGTAATTGGTTTGTTAATTGTGCGTAGTCGCTTGTTATGTAGGTCAGACGGTGTTGGGCTGGTCTGTAATAGGTCCAGTAGCTGCCTGACCCACAGGAGTCACAGGAAGCTCAGCTCAAGGTTGTCTCCACAAACAGGAAGCAGCAGGCAGGAAGTCAGGGCTTTCAGTCAGGAAATGATCAATTCCACTGAACAATAGACCAAGATACTTTTTTTTCAGGCCTGCTAGCACATGTTTGTGGTCACTTCAGTCTGTATTTGCTGAGCTGCAGAAAATGGCATCCCTGCTCTTCCTCTCTGACACCCCCCCCCCCCCCCCCCCCCCCCCCCCCCCCCCCTCTTTTCCCCCCCCCCCACCTCTCTGCCCCATCCCCGTTTTTTTTTTTCCTCACACTGAAATCATTTAAGGTGAAATTCAGTTATGTTAGTGTGGTGTTATGTTTCTCATTATATGTCTGTCATACTTTATCACATAGCCAGATTTAGATGTGAATGTAGCACCGTGCCATCTGTTTCTTCATTGCAAATGAGCTTTTTTTTTTTCTTCCTCTTTCTCTTCATGAACTGAACAAACCTGAAGTTGTGGCAGCCACATTTGTACCTCTAAAACTGTACATAAACTGGATTTTAATATGAGCGTGTATGAGGAACAGAGTACATAATTACTCTCTATTAGGATAAAAATCAGTAATTCTTCATGTTCATGCGCTCTTACCGTAGGATGTCGGCATCCTGATAAATGGCAGCGTTCCTGATCTGGCCGGCTCCCGGGTGGAGTGTGAATATGGGCCGGGGGTTTCCACAGTTGCCACGGTGCACCTGGACTATGGTCCCGCCCAGATCCAGACCTGTCCACTGCTCACCCGAGAAAACTACCAACCAATCCTTCCGGGCACGGGTGAGACTGCAAACAAACGTTAAACAAACCATATGTTTCCATCAAACTTGAAAGCTCATGATATATCAACTGATCTGTCTCATCCTTTTAATTTAGTTGTTACTTCTTGAAATAGAAGTCTGCATAGATTCTCATAGTTCTCCAAAAGACATGGACTGGATATATAGATTCATACAAGTCCACTTTCAACTGCATGCGATAATTTAACTCCAAGCTCTTTCTTTCTTTTTCAATTTCAATTTTGATTTTGTTTTTTTGTGACAATGAAAACATGTTTCCACATTGTGGACAATAACATTTAGTCCAACTGACCTAACCATATTTCCCCACACAATTCAAATACAGTTACCGTATGTGGCTCATTTTATTTCTTCACTTGTAAGATATTGAGCAAATGTAATTTCCCCTCTTGTTTTGCCTGAACACAAAAAAACTCTCGCTGTCTTGTTTGTGTTATGAAACAGATACAATCTCGAAATCCTTTACACATGCAGCTTTGTTTACATGCCTTTGTTTCTGCAGATCATCTGACTGTTTCTGTGGCGATAAAAGTGAATGGCACGTCTGTCGTATCTGGGAACTTCATCATCTACGACTGCAAGAGGACTGGAGCAATACACCCCAAGACGTCGTGAGTCACACATTCGTTGTTGCAACTGTTTATCTCAAACTCTTGTAATGCCGCATCATTCTGGCCCCTTACTTCTAAATCTAATTGTTCAGACTAACAGTAAAATAAATCAGTTTTTTTAATATGTTCAGGTTTTATCCAGACTGATTCAAACTGCGTTTTGGTGTTTGGTGTTTACGGCATTTGAACAACCCTGCACAAAACAATGACAAAGATAGAGGTACCACAGCTTCAATAGTGCAGTCAATCTGTCTGAAAAGATGTAATTTGAGAAAAAAAATTACATTCTGTATAACCACTGTTTAGTCCTTTATCTGGTATTTGAGTTTCAGGCAATCCCTTAAAAAAATATTTCTTAATGGCTCATAAATACTAATAGACCATGGTTATTGTGGTTACTTCCTGTGCTGTGGTATAACTATAAATATTTGTCAAATGCCAGCATAATTCTCTATGGCATTGTAGATACACGCATATCTAGTTGGGAGGTGAGAGTCAACAAAGCTTTTCTCTTCTGTATGTCTCACGGGCCTTTCTGCTTTGTCCCTGAAGTCTTCCGCTTGTGTTGTTTTCCCCTCTGCTTCGTATTTAGGCCTCCGTCAGTAAATATTGCCAATGCGTCCTCTTGGAAGGCTTATTGTGTATTTGGCTTGCTCAGGAATTCTCGGCACAGGATCAGATTTTGGATTAATATGCTGTAAACGTTAAGCTAAAGGAAATTGGATATGTATGTCTGGCTGGTCATCTCCTTGTTTGTTTTTGTGAACGACTGTGATTTGTATAGCTCGGTCACAAAAAGAAGGCTTTCTCATGTCTGGAGGCGAACCAGCTGGCTCCCTCTTGCATGCTGGACTGGACTGTGAGGATCCACTTTATCTGATGGACAGATCTTGGGCTTAGAAGGGCATGTGTCTGCGTGTGTGTGTTTCTCTACATGTTTATATTGCCTCTTAAGAACCTTTTCTGGTACAAACACCGACCTTCTCAGGACTAGTAGTCCTCAATGGGACCAAACCCTGATCCTAATGAGGCAGAACCTCATTTCTGAAGTTGAAGATGTGAATTGGTTAAAGGGAAGTGCTTTTGTATAAGTTACTGACTCCACTGTGTGTTTCAAATGTGTAATTTTGTGTTTTTGGTGTTCCCGTGACCTTGCAAAAATGCAGATTTCCTCTGTTGACTTTGATGTAGGAGAGTGAGCATTTTACAGATTTCTATTTGTAGCTAAAGGCTGTCTAATGGAAAGATAAATTATTCTTAAGGTGACATAGGCAGAAATAGATTTTTGTCTGGTTTCCCTTGTGTCCCCACTGGCAGCCATGTTTTCACTGAAGATGAGCATCTCAGGCTGAATCCTGGCGATGGTGACATACTGTGGCATGTAAAGTCAGTGCTGACTTTGTGTCAGTAACTCATTAAAACCACACTTCAAAAACCCAAAATAATGTTAAAATGTGAGCATTCTTTGGGTAAAGGTCAGATGTTAACTGGTTATGGTTTTAGTCTATTTTATTTTGTGATGTTTGTTAGGCTGTCCAAAGTAAAGGTCCACACGGTGGAGCATGTGGCTAGTGCTGGTTCGGGCCTTTCTGTGTAGAGTTTGCTTGTTCCCTGCGTGTGCGTGGGTTGCAGGGGTTACTTGGACACTCTCAATTGACCATAGGCGCGAGCGTGAATGGTTTGTCTCATATGTTTGTGCTGCGACAGACTTGTGACCTCACCAGCTTGTACCTCACCTTCACCCTATGTCAGTCGGGATTGGCTCCAGCTCCACGTGACCCCCATGTGGAGGATAAGGCGGTACACAATGGATGAATAAATGAGTGAATGAATGTCCAAAGGAATGAAAGTCAATGCAGCATCTTAACAAGAATGGCCTTGTGTGTGTTTTTGTGTGGTTTGCTGAAACCGAAACCATTGGGGCGCATCCCCTTTGTTCACTATTTGAGGTGTGAACACAGCAGTTGCAGGTGCATGTGTGCAAGACTTCACCCAGTGTGTGTGTGTGTGTGTGTGTGTGTGTATGCCCTCGGTGCTCCGCGAGGTCCAGGAGTGTGAAATTAGATGGTGGATTGTTGAAGGTGATAATGAGCAAAGTGCCATTCGCACAGGATGAGCAATGGGCTGCAAACTGCGTAGCTGCAATAGTTTATATGATTTCAGTCACTTCAAGCTGTTTTCTTTAATAATCTTTAAAGAGAAGCTCATGAGCCAAATGTTTTAATGAAACTAGATAGTGGAATCTCTTTGTTTTGTGCTTTATGGATAAAGGGACAGCCACTTCAGCTATTTGTTATAAATCAGAATAAATATATTAAACCAGCCCACATAAGAAAATGAAACATCATTCATGGGTGCAATAAAAAGAAAGGCTCTGCTTCATTCATCGATATTAAAGTAAATGTGTCAGTAGATCAGTGTCTTAGCTTTAAGAGCTTTTGTTTTTAGGATATGACATTACACAAGTGTGTGTGTGTGTGTTTTTTGTTTTTTTTTTCCAGAATAGACTCTGTGACTGTGTTGGTGTGTGAGTGCGAGTGTGTTACGCCATGACTTTAAAGCGGTCACTAAGCTAAGTGTTAATGACAACCAGACCACAGCATTCCACTCTCACCAAACAGCCCAGAAGGACAAACCACCTCGTCTGCCCTCTCTCACTCCTCTTTTATGTCGCTCTGCCACACTCACTCACCCAAACACAAACACACACTCTCTCTCTCTGGGGTTTTATTTGCTTTATATGTCTCTCTCTCTCTCTCTCTCTCTCTCTCTCTCTCTCTCTCTCTCGCTCTCTTATTTGCTTGCCCTAACCCTTGTCTTTTTTACTGGATGTATTTCTCTTTGACAGGGACGTGATTGAGGATGTGTGTTTAACCACTGTGTCCACGGAGAGGCCCTGAGAGTGTGAGCCTGATTGCGTATTTAGCGTGTGTGTGTGTGTGGTCATTATAACTGGAGATGGACGGTGCCATAGGGTGTTTACTGTCAGTGTTAGGTCAAGCAGAGAGAGTGAGCGAGAGACAGAGAAGGAGGATAAAGCAGGAGAAAGAGAAGGTGTGAACGTGTTCACAGGTGGTGCTGCATAGGTGTTTTATTGAGACAGAGAGACAGTCGGGGAAAAATAGAAAAGCCGCAGCTGATAAGAGCCTTGAGGAGAACGTCTGCTTCTAATCACAACACCCGCACACACATTTCTATCACATTTGTGTGTGTGTGTGTGTGTGCTCGTACACCCACTGCATTGACTCCAATCTCGCTCCCCTCAGAGTGCTGCTATCACTGGAGGTGATATCATTCCCCGTGTGGGACATCTGTCTCTTCCCAGAGGCAAAACAGTGACACACTCTTCACTCACACACACACGCGCGCACACACACACACAGGAGGTGTTCCACTTTTTTGCATGCGTGTTATCCAACTTTTTAAATTCAGTTTGTTTGTTGTTTCAGTAAGTGGTGATGTAGTGTAACCATTAAGGATAAGGCTGCCAATGTTGTTCAGTATTTTTCACGACTATCAGTCATGTGTCATGAGTCTTGTGTGTTTGGGTTGGCCCTCCTGCTTCTGCCTCACATCACATTCCACCTCGCCCACCAGATGTCCATGGACTTTACTCTCCTTTTTGAAAGCAGATGAAAACTAGCAAAATATTCTTTCCCAACCATTTTTCCTTCAGAAGAAAGTGTGAGAAAGTATTTACCAGGTGTTAGGAAAAGACAACCATGGTGCAAAAATCAACCGACATACAGGAATTTCACTGTGATTTTCCGTGAGACACTGAAGATAAGCAAAGTGTCAAACGCAGAACTGAAAGGTTCATGTTTCCTGTCCTGAACAGAATCACACCTCCTAAGAAAACATGTTTTCAATTTACTCACAGTGACATTTTTACCAAAAGTGAACATGAAATCTAAAAAACACATCAAACCTTAATCTAGTTGTTAAAAATACAACATGAAAAACACTCGGTGAGCGCAGACCTCTGCAAAGCAGCTCATTTCCTCTTATATTGTGATTTGCATCTAAAACCTATTAGTCCTAGAATTATTTAATCCACATTATTGGATTCCTTGACCATGGAAACATATTAGTTGATAGTTATTCACAAAAATCAATATTTCTGAAATGGCTGTTTTCTTATTGTTATTAAAGATAATGCAAATCTGCAAATAACCATCTGTTCCTTGTCCCATTACTCACCTTTTCTTGAAAATGTAGTGTCATGTGCACTTTTAACCTTGGTTTTTCACCTAATAAGTACAGATAACACATTTTTGTTGCATTCCACAATGGGGATTTCATGGAATGAAATAATTTTTTGTGATGATGGAACCGTGAACAACAAATTCCATATAACTTTTCAATGAGCTTGTTAACATTGTATCATGGTGCATCTTCATAAACCTAACCACAAACATCTGAAAGAAAATAAGACTTTCTTCACAGTTTTTGAAACTCATCCAGTGGTATGAGGATTTACATGAGTCACAGGAATGAAACAGGAGCTCTGTTATTCTACATTAATGGCTCTGCTCTGATAAAAACTGAACTATTGCTTCCACAAGGAGTGGTCGGACAGCATGACTTCCTTTCCTTTTATAAAAGGACGACAGTCCAGTGTTACCTCAGCCGAAGGAGATAAAACGGGGAGCACTAAATCAGACTTAGCGTGTAGAGAATCCAAACAGCTCTTATCGTGGCTGTCACTTAAACACTCATTTAACTCTGTAAAATCAAACCGTTAAAATCCCAGAGCTGAGGAAGAAGCGAGGGGTGAATCTCACAGACAGCACACGGACCTCCATGATGTCAGCTGCCTATCACACCATAGCCATGACCTAAAACATGCTGTGATTTATTGTCTATTGACACTAAATGGGACAATAATTTACAAAATGGACATTGTGCTGTTTTGAAGAAGACCAGAAACTCGGAATGTGACCATAAACTGCTCAGGAAATTTTTTTTACTGGCGCAATAAATCTAGTGAGAAGTAGGCTCATTTTCTCAAAGACTAAAGCTGCTTTCAGACACACTCTCCGCTCTGGAGATTGTCCAGAGGGGCTTTATGTGTGAGGGCGATTGTCTAGTCACTCAAGATGGATGGCTCAATACCACGTTTGGTGTATGATACCAATTTGTACCGATAGTGATATCAGTCTCTTACTGTCTTTTACCCCATTTGCATCAACCTATCTGTTAACAGCACACATGTGCTGATATATTTACTGCCTATCAGTCAAAACCATAACGCTCCATCAGTGTGGCAGACATGTGCAGCCCTCAATAACATGCTGGTCACATGATGGTGGTGCATCTCTTTACAACATGTCACCTTTTGTGACATTTACGGTTTATAGATCTAATCAGATTTGGGTCCATTTTTTTCCCTGATATCTGATCCAGTGATTGTGGATTGTACTGGACCGAGGTCAACCACCCCCCCACCTGGATCCTCCTGAGATAATCCAGACCCACTGTCCCCCTGCATTTTTCATATGGGAACAACAAACTCTGGAGGTAGTAGCCCCCTGTTGGTCATTCAATGGGGCCACAATGGGGCCTGTTTTAGCAGGAAAGCACAAGTTTTACTGATCGCATTAATGACGGCTCTGTTCAATTCATATAAGTCAGGACACTGTGACAGTGAACCGGCATTTTCTCCGAATCCGAGCAAGCTAAGTGGAACTCAGCCGTCATTTATTGGAATATTTGCAGACAGGATGTTGGTTTTACTTTCTGAATCCAAAGACTATATCCATATTAAATATACATAGTGTATGATTTAACTGCAGCCTCGGATCCAGTTGCTCATATTTTCACACTAACAGTGTTTTCCTTTCTGTTTGACTTTCTACCTGTGTAACCTGGTCTTTATCTATAACTTTAATTAAGAACCTCATGTTTCACAACACCCTGTCTGAAGTGTGTCTGCACTTAATACAATAAAGACAGCAGAACAACATGTCGCAAGTTCTTTGTGCCGTCTGTGGCTCTCAGTGCCATTCCCATATGTTCCTACTTAAGACATAAATCTTAAGAAACAGACTGTTATAATCTCTTCTTTTTTAAGAATAAAGAGACAAAGTTCTTTGCAAATGCTGCTATGTCGAGAGATCTACAGCATAGATGAATAAACTGCGATAGGACTTGAATGCACATGCCGACATTGTTTTTACCACTGCATTGCTGCTTTTGGGCTTTGCATGGAATCTTTTTTGACAATGAAATATACCACTGTGCGTATATCACAAGACCTATCCTTTAAACTGGGTCCTGACCATCAATCAACCCTTTAAACTCCAGAGCACTCACCGACACAAACATGGATATTTTGGTCATGTCACAAGTTTTCAATATGGCTATGTCTTTAAATCATATACTGTATGTGTGCCAGTGTTATACAAACTGCAGTGATGGACCTACTTATCAAAATGCCATTGCTGTAGGCGGCGTTAGACTCTAAATGGATCTCACAAGATGGAAGTGCTGGTGACGGCGCACGTATCGTCGGCCACGCTGAAGCCTTTTCTATTTGCTCAAGGCAGAATTGACAAATCCTTATTCCACCTCACTATTTTGTATGTGTGGCGTGGACCTTGTTGTTCTTGTATTATTGTGAGTGAGTGTTGATAGAGAAGTTCTTTGTTTTATCTCAAAGCATATTTGGCCTTATTTGGCCTCCAGGCTGACTGTGTTGTAACTATGGAATGAATGTGTCCACTTCTGTGACTAATCATTGCTTCCTTTTATTAAAGCTTTGATGGCAGTAATCAGTTCAGCCACAGTCTGTGTTACAATCCAAATGAATCAGAGACAGCCACATACTTAAAGCTGCAGTGCATAACTTTTGCTGACTTTTGTTGATGTCGTTGTTATTACTCTGCCTTTGTTTGTTCTTCGTGAACAGAATGTGGATGTAACATTATTTGGCTCTGTCAAACAACACTATTACACCTGACTGCTGTCATATTTAATGTGTTGCACATCATGGAGAGCCGCTTCACATTTCTGCATGTGCTTACATGTCTGCTGTTCCCTTTGTACTAAAACAAGGGTCTGCATTTTGTCTAGGGTTCCATGCATGTGATCTCCATGTCACATTCCGTTTTAGCAGTTTGCCATATTTGTATGACCTTGTATTCTTATTCATGGAGTTGGTACATATTTGCATATCAGCGGACACTAGCTGACCTCTAAGAACGTCTGTGGACACATCTGTGCAGAAAGTATGACCCAGCTATGAGGAAGTGCTTGTGTGCATACAGCAGCAGCGCAGGGGCGGACGGGGGGCAAGAAGCATTTATCCCATCAAACTACTGTGTTTTTGTGGTAGAATTCACTTCTGAATCTTTTTTGTGTTTTTCATACTGCAACCTGCTTACAGCCATCTCGCGTTACTAGCACACTGTTGCTGACGCGTCCATCTGTCTGACTCAGAAACACAGTCGTGTGCAGCTGATAGGTTTAATCCGCAGCGTGTGAACTCATTTGACAAAGGTTTCAATGTAACAGACATTTGTTTATATTTAAAAATGACACACTACATACTTCAAAACATATGGGAGCAGATCAGAGAGAGAGATGAAGGGGCAGTAAAATGTTCCGCATTTGTTTCTCAGCTCTTTCCATGCATGCGTGTCTCTGTCTGTGTCAGATGTGTGAGCTGCCTGAGCACAAGATGGAAGTGTTACTGGGACCAAGAGAACCACCTCTGTGTCTCCAATAAAGATGAGACTAAGCACAACCTGCTGGAGGTGAGTAACCAGATACCCATGGGTTTAATACTAATAAAGGCGTAGTTCAGCTTCTTTCATGTGTAGTTGTATGTCCTAATGACAGATACTCTCTCTGACCTGATCGCCTTTTGTGCTCCGTTTGCACCACCTTCACCTACATCCAGGCAGGATTGTTTTCAGTAAAAATGTGGCTGCCGGTGGGGACACAAGAAAAAACAGATATAATCACCTAACATACAGTATGCTCATGATAAAATCTCTGCCATTTTAAGAATATGTTTGCTGCTTTATCTCAGCATTAGGCAGCTGACTGCAAAATGTCACTTTGTAAACTCCTCACTCCACACACAAGTCCATAAAGAAGATCAGCATTTTTAGCTCAGTGGGACAGGGGCCATTGCTGGTCTGCTGCTGCTTTGTTTGCTAAGTTTGTTTCACTTGTGAACATCTGAACAATGGATTTCAAACCCCAAAGTCGTAAAATAGCACTTTTGAACTTACAGAAGGAGGCAGCAGTGAATCGACCACTCCTGTATGTCGTGGTTTTAAAATGGCTGATTTTCTCTATGGACTTTGGTGGGGGAGACTGAGCAGTTTACAAAGTGACACAATCTTCAGAAGCCACTGGACTCTGCGTTGACTCCCCTGCTGTGTTACTACACAGCCTCAGAGATGTAACCTCAATTCTACTGTCCAACATTTCCAAATGTGCTGCAATAATCTCCAGACTCCAGACGAGTTTGGCAAGAACAATTATGGTGACTAAGTGTCACAACTGCACTATGTAGAAATGTTGAAGCCAGCTATAATGTCGAAGGAGGTTCTGGTTTTACAGACTCATAACAGGGTAATGTGCCATTTTAAAATTCTCTTGACCTCCTTTTTGGTTTCCCTACTTGATAGTTAAATTTGGTCTCCCGGCATGTGGGCAAGTGGATTCTCTGTGCCACTGCATTGGTAGAGAATTATTATTAAATGTCTAGCTGCCAACAAAGAGATAAATCTACATCTTTATTTGTCACTTTATTTAAGTAGGTGAGTGCACAAATGGATTATGTAGGTATGTTTGGCGTTGTAAAGTCCCATGAGAGTGGGAGGTACATAGAAAAGTGAACAAATAAATGATGTAAAAGGTTTTGGCCTAAGAACATGTCATCCAAAACTTATGTAGCCTCATTGAAAGCAATCACAGCTCCTTAAATATGACCTTGTGTGCGTTCCTCCTGACACTATCAGGCCCAAGTCAGGGATCATATTATTCCCGTCTCCTGGAATTTTATGGCCTCAGGATCTGTGAATGGAGGCAACCTCACAGCAGTCGCACACCCTTGGGCTGAGGGTCGGATTGTGATCTGTCACACTGCTGATCCCTCTTAAAGACTCACTGTCGTTGTGGTCAGCTGCTTGGGCAGCTATTTTTTTTCCTTCTGTTTTTTTTAATGTTTTCCAGCTGTGACTGCTTTACATCACAGACTCCCTGAAAAGGGGAAAGAGTGCTTTTTTGGTACAACAAATACAGTAATACAGACATCATTTCTGTTTTGTAAGCAAATGCAGTAAATCAGGCATGTTGTTTCAGATCCCATGAAAAAGGCTTGTTCTTTTTAAGTCACTTTTTGTTTAGTGACTATATTTTATTTAAAATATAGGTTATCTTTGAATATGAAAAATGTTAGTAGGTCTTTGTAATGTAGGTCATAAAAAGAACAGCGTTTTCTTTTCCTGCTCTGCTGAGCCCATCACAATGTCCGGTCGGTGGGTCTGTTTTTGTAATCCCTCATCGTCCCTCTATTTGAAGCTATTGTTGTTTTCCCTCAGAGCAAGACTTCACCCTCTCATTTCCTCCTCCTCCAGATAAACAGGACAGGTATTTTGGGTTGCGGATGTATGCAAGGGGAGCCATTGTTTTCTTTAACTACCCTTTGTCACTTCCTGCCCCGACACCCCACCTCACTACAGAATGCAGCTTCCTGTCCCAGCCTGGTTGCCTCAGAGGTTCCTCCAGTACCATCAGGAGTGGCCCAGGACTTCACCTTATCCCTTAACCACGTCCAGGAGGTATGAGAGACAACCTCCAGCTTTGGAGCTGGACTTGGTCCAAATTGCATGTTGTGAAAATGATTGGAATAAAGCAGAAACATATGGTGTGTTTGATTCAAGCTGAGTCAAACACAGATGGATATATCTGTGTGCTGGGATTTGTTTCAGTGCATGAGCAAAACCTGAGTCTGGGTGATTTCTATGTTGCTCGACAGGATAGCCTTTACTGCTCCAAACTTTTTAATTCCATAAGCTGTAACTTGTCTGACTTTCACATTCACAACATAAACAGCACTACTGTGACCTCATATGCTTGGTATATGAACATGCATGAACTCTGACTGTAGATTGATGTGACTTTGTAACAGAGCTTTATCACTGATCTGCTGCAGAGCGGCTGCTGCTGCTATGTTTCATATAGTGTTTGCCCTAAAAAATGATATAAGGTCCAGTTTGTAAAATCTAGTTGAAATTATTTTCATTTGGCAAAAATTAAAAGATAAGAATATATTTTATATTTTATATTTTACTCAGTGAGCCATAAATATTTATATCAGGAGTCGGGTCAGTATTTTGGAACTCCATGTTTTACATTAACATGGTCAAACTAAACTTCCTTTGAGTTTTGATGCAAACGGAAGGCTACATAGTTTCTCCAACACACCTGGAAGGGAAGGGAAGGGAAGGGAAGGGAAGGGAAGGGAAGGGCGACATGAGGGACATTCAGCTGCAACTTGCAAGGTCACCAAAAAATGTTGCTTACTTTTACACACTCTATCTATAAATACTCTAAAATGTAGAATATTTAAAGGAGCGTATTAAAGGTAGATGATTATTTAGAGTCTAAATACTTCTCTGTAATTAAATTAGTGCCAGGACTCTTTAGTATGAAGTCATGCATGTCTTGCACAATAATAAAACCCTTGAATGAATGGATTCATGGAAGTGAAACACTTGAGTGGCTTTACTATGAATCAGATACAAGACATGTTGTATTTGAAACTGCAATAAAAAAGTAATTTTTTCCCGTCATTTGTAACTGAACTGAAATAGTTCAAATAAAAACGCTTGATCTTACTTTCAAGAAAACATCAACATAAGATTGACAACCCCCCCCACGCACACACACACTGAAGAAACCCAACAGCCTCCTCTCAAAAAAATAATTCCAACATCCTTGTTAGACAGAAAATATATTTATGTTCATGTTGCTCGCTGCTCCACTGTCTGGGCTCACCATGCCTCAGGTGTCTCACTGTGACTCACTGAGTTGTGTCTTTGTCAGCACTGTTTAAAATGAGCAGTCAGTGTGAGGCAGAACACGCAGCAGGAGCTCTCATTTTTGTTCATTTTAAACTCAGCTTGTCCTTAGTTTATTTAAAAACTCCTATTCTCATCCCTAACCCACAGTGAGTGATGCAGATGTCAGTACATTAACGATAAGGACAAAACCTGGATCCTGCTGACTATTTGCCCGGTGTGGTCACTTACACATACCTTACCCCGACTGGCCTTTCAAGCCCTCTCCTGGTGTGTTGCTATGGTGACAGACAATGAGTCATATACAAACTCAGACATGCTCGATGCGACACACACAGAGCCTGGATGTGATTGGTCATCCACACTCCTCTTTATTATGAAAGTTTACACAAATGTTGTTTGAATAATGTCTTCATGTTGTCGGCGAGTCAACATAGCAGGGAAATGTGGTGGTTAGTCTAAAAAAAAAGTGTTGCCGTTGTGGAACCAGTGGTGAATTTTGATTTGGTTCCCACACATTTTAAATCACAGGCCAAACATACAATAAATAACTTAAAATAACTGTGATAAACAGTTTCATGAAAACACAAAGCAGATGTTTGCAAGTTTTTTTGTCTTTGTTCTTAGACTCACTTGACATAAAGACTGGGAATTTTCACATCAAAGTTTGGTATGCTGATGTTTTTCTTTAGAAACAGAAACCATCCAGATGTAAGAAAGAAAATCAAGATTTTAAACAAACACTGAGAAATAGAGAGTGCTAGAGAAGGTTATTAAACAAATTTAAAGTGGCTGGATTAATAGAGGAAGTGTTTGCTCCACTTATCTCTCAGTGCTCTATCCTATCTCTTCTTTCTTTATGGTCTCAGCGTCGCATATCTTTTCTCAGTTATACTTGGGACTCTCATTTTATGAAGAATAAATTCACATTCATTACTGAGGCTCCCTGATGACTTGCCGAGGTGTGGGAGTCCAGATGTTTATGCATATGAATTTTGAATGAATTGCATCTTTTCCTGGCAGAGACAATTATTGTGGGTTATTTTTCAGACTTGTAAATTGTTCCCAGACATTTTTTTGTGTGCAAAAGTTTACTGCAGGTTCCTCATTTCTAAGTATAAATACAGTGATTGTATATAGTTTTGCAATTTACTTGCTTATCGTGGATAAAATATTGCTGAAAAGAAGCTCTCTGTCTGACAGGGGGAGGAGCTGGAATGTGACTTTGGGACAGAGCAGCGATATGACGCGACGTGGCTGAACAGCTCGACTGTCAAGTGCAGCGGAGTGTCAGTAAGTAAACAGTGACCCACCAGAAATAACTAATGCGTCGATTTGCCAAGTCTCACGAATAATCAGTTTATTTCTGACTCAGTGCCTGTGAATTTAATGCTTCATTGTATCCAACTGTAGCTAGTGGACAGCAGCTGACATATTTTGGGCGTACAGGCGGGGGAGAGGGGGCGCTACAGAGCTGATATAAATCTACTACTAAACTCATGTTAAGTTGCACAGTGTAGCTTTAAAATTAGAGTCGTTGGATTCAAACCACTGTCAAAGGAGTTCACCCTGCAGTGATCAGTGCACAGAGGAAGTGATTTGATTTATGTCAAGACAGACGGGGGCAACGGCAACTTTGTGCTAGTCAAAGGAGATGGCTGCAAAGTCGAAGAAGTGACCATGAAAAGTTTCAGAAGTGAGTTCTACTGCTCATAAAACCCGGCCGTTCAGCAGTTTAACTGGATAAATGCTTCGTGCCCCTGCTGCTGTATCCTCTTTATCAGGTCTGATAGTAATTTGCTTGACAGAGCCCATCTTCAGATGAAGGACACAGCATATAAATAATGTTACGTCACGCTTCTGTTCTTAAAGACTAAACAGAGGCAGAAGAATATCAACAATGATAGAAAATCAGCACTGCAACTCGATTATATATAAAGCACAGCGGAATCACAATTTAACCTCATCCACTGTACAAAGCACACAAACTCTTAAATGACAATCTGTACAAGCTCTAACTAAAACAGTTTCTGAAGACTATGTGGTCCCAGTTTAGTAGACTCTAAGAGTTACAAGTGCAGCAGGTTTTTAATGTTGAATGAATAAAATTTTCTTGTGATGTTTCATAAAAAGTTTGATTTCCAGACAGGAAAAAAGACAATACAATGCAGTAGATTTGCTTTATACATGTTTTCACTGCCTGGTTCAGCCCAACCTCTGGCCTGCTATCGGTTGTAAAACCCTGCACTATAGTTCGGTTTGAATCCTGTTTTGAAGCTGTTTTTGTCACAGTACCACTTATCTTCCTGTCCACGTAGCTGTCCACCAATCAGAAGAGTCAGATTTACCACCTTAACCTGAGGAGGAGAGGATACTTTCGGGATCAGGGGGAGGATATTTTTGTCGACAGCCTTCAGCCCATGAAAGGTAAGACATTACACCAATGGTTTTGTAGACGTGGGAGAAATAACAGATGAAAAATACAATTCCCATCTGTTCCGCTTCAGCTGTTTGCTCGGCTCGCTTGTACTTACAGTGTAATTAGAACGCCACAAAAACAAGAGAAAATCCGCCGTAGCTGCCACCGTTGCTCCCAGATTGCATTTCACCTGTGCACCGATGTTTTCAGATGAGATTGGTGGATTTGATTAAACCCAGAGAAAAATAAAGAATCGCTTACAGCGACAAACAGTTTTAGTCTGCCTTTCACTTGCAATAATAGCACTTTGTCTATTACAACACATAATTTGCCAACAACTGGTCATTTGCCATAATGTTATATTCTCCTACCGTCTAATTATATATAATGATTATGGAGCAGAGAGATCTACAATTTAAGGTGTTGAGTGCTCCTTCCAAGCTTTGTCTGTATGTACTGTTGCAAATACAGTTTGAGCTCCATGACAACGGTGAGATGATGCAAAGTGATGTGTTTGTTGTTGAACTTGGCATTCTGTCCATAGCACAGTTACAAGCCAGTCCTTGCTTATATACCAGTTCCAGATGTGCTGTTCGCAGTCCATGTGTCTACCATATGAACCGGGGACGCTGCCTGACACTCCGCGCTGTTAACGGACACGGTCGCCGCTTTGTAACATGCAGAGTCATCGAATTCTGAAACAATGCATCTTTTATCACTCACATGCAGAAGGCATAGACACGAATGCAAGGACAGATGCACATGCAGGGATACAAATGGGACGTCTCACAGGGAGGCACATTGGAACATGAACACAATCATCTGTTTCTCCCTGGCTTTGTTCTCCTCCACTAGCTGTCTCTTTTCCTGGATTTTTTTGTGTAGCCATGAATATATCATCTTGTAAATGCTTGTGGATTATTCAGAGCATGTAGTCCATATGGCTCATATATGAAAGTATGAAATAGTCTACAGCACCTTAAGTGAACCAGACAAGACAATTACAGTTAAGCAATGCAAGCAAGTAAAGTTTTTTTTTTTTTTTTGGCAGTGTGGCAGTATGAAAACATAATTTTTTTATCTTGTGAGGACACAGGAGTTGCTGGTCTACTGCTGCTGCCTCTTCTGTCACATTTGTGTCACTTAGGTAAATCAAAACAAACACATTTCAAATGCCAAAGTCACAAAGTAAAACATCTGTGTGCCGAGATGTAAAAATGTTAATTTTCTTTTCAGGACTTTGGTGTGTGTTTCAAATGAGCATTTTACAAAGTGACACAAACTTCAGTTCCCCTTAAGAAAAGGCTGTTTAACAGTGAGGAAAAAAGCAACAAACCCAAGTAGATTATATAAGGTCAGCTTTTTGTTTAGTGGCTAAAATCTGTGAATTTTCTGTGAAGGTGAACATCCATGTCTCTGACTGGTTCCTGGCGCCAGTGCACTGGGAACATGCATGGCAAAATCAATGTTAACTATGTGTCAGTACCTCATAGAACCACCCTTTATAGTAATTGTCTCTCATTCCCTGACCTCTTGTTTCCTTCTAGTGGAGGTGTACAACTGTGGAGCGGGTAGCTCAGACTGCTCTCAGTGCTGGGGCCGTGAGGACCAGGGTCACCACTGTGGCTGGTGTGAAAACAGCTGTAGGCCACGGGATGAATGCCAGCCAATCAATCAATGTCCGGCTCCTGAGATCCACAAAGTAAGATCACATGTTAAACACACGATTGTGGATGACAAATGACCGTATTCATACAACACACACACACACACACACATACACTTGCACATAAACACACATACCTCCTTTGCAGCCTCCGGTCAGTATTTTAAAGCCATAAAATTGTGAATCATGGGGTCACGTCCCCATGCTCTGTCTGTCCTGTGTCAGCTTCTTAGGGTAATTTTTGAATAATGTCTTATTAAAGGAGTTCACTCAGTAATAACACTAACGCTCACTTAGCCACAGGCCTCTGGGGACGCAGCCTCGTTGATCTGCAGTCGCTCAGGACAGCACGGGAAACACCTTCTGCCCTGTGTAACTTCAGAATGTGTGTGTAAACCGTTTGGATTGGACTACGGGGGCTAAATGTGTAGGCTTCTTTGTGCGGAAAAACCCACAGCATTTAAAAAAACAAATAAGAACCATGAGGGATTTTCGATTTGCAACCACAACAAGAGCTAAACCAGACTGGCAGAAAGGAAGTAAGGAGTGTTTATCTTTCACATGATCTGACTGTGGTCATGTTAAAGTGGTGAGCACGATTACGGTCAGGGCTGTTTATGGAACTAATGTCCATGATCAAATTCATCTGTTTGTCCAACTGTAATGTCCTTAACTCCTTTTTCTCTTTTCTAAATTTGCCGCTACCGAACTTTGCACCAGCGGAGCCACAGCAGGCCGCCATGGGAAGCACGGCTCACGTGAGACCCAGTCGGCCTCAACTTCCTGTAGATAAAACCTGGTCAGGCCAAGAGAATAAGCAGGCGGAACAAAGCAGGCTGACACACAAACAGACACGCTCAGATGCACACACGCACACTCAGGCCTACAATCTATCGCACCAACAGACCATATTGAAGCATTCACAATTATCCCTCATTCTTTGTAGCTGTCAGCATGGTGTGACTAACAGGATGCTCAGTGAGAGTCAAACTTCTTACATGACTGAAGTTACATGGGCTGAGCTGCCGTATGCGTGGGCAGGCTATTGCTGCAATTCTCTCTCCGTCTCTTTCTCTCACACTCCAATTCACACACACACACACACTCCCACTGGTTTTCCCAGGAGAACGAGTTGCCGAAAGGATACTGGGGCTGTGGTTCTGCGGGGTGTGTGATGCAATGCTTTGGCAGCCATGTTTTCCCAGAGAATCCACCGAGGTTACAGAGCCTGAGCGCTCCAGCTTACGGAGGGAAAGATACGCTCACCCCGAAATGTCCACATTCTCACACACACACACCGCAGCCGTTCTTTGGTGACCGTGTGTGTAGCTGAGATAACAAAACATTGTTTTCCCCCTACTCTGTTTTCAGTCTCTGTGTGTGAGATACTAGCACCATAATATCAGAAATATGGATTTCATTTTTGCCACCTAATCATGAAGAATGACTTCTTTCCATGCATTCATTATCTGTGTCAGACCTTTATTCTCATGTTTTTTCATGCTGGTCCACTGCTTCAGAAAAACATTGATTATAGATACTCAAACAGGAACTACCTGGCATAGTTTGTCAATGACATGAAAAGAATTAAATGAACAGAGGCATGTGGGTGAGGCATAAATGGTGGGGAGAAGGAGGATGGAGAGCCTGTCGGGAAGAAAAAAGGGTGGCAAATATAGTGAGAAGCTTTTTCCTGTTTTTGTCCTCACGTCCTCCTTGATTAGAGTGATGCGGAAGAACTGGAGTGAGGAGAGGAAGATGAGAGCTCTGACCTCAAAGAGATCTGTTTGCAACACAATTTAAAAAGAGGGAACACAAAAAGGAAACATATGGAGTTTATCAGTTTGTAAGTGTGGGAAAAAAAGGTTGAATTGCCACATATTCTTTATTTTTCATATGATTTTAGTACTTGTTTTCCCACCGAGACTTCATTTCTACTACCTGTAGGAACAGAAACAGCTAAAAGAGGCATATTGGAGGTCCTGTTTGTCAGTGTTGTCTGTAATTCAGGGTTTTGAAATTTTCAGTTTCATTTGAAGCCTCACATTTATCCTGTTTTGAGAGGCTTTATTCAATTTGGCCCAGCATTGTATATCCTTACTCCAGCTTGGTGAACACTGAGTAGGCAAAACTATAAAGGATATTTTCAACTTGGTCTGATTGTATTTATTTTACTTTTAGAAGGGGCAGTTGAATGTTTATTTAAACAAGCGCACACATTATATAGTACACTTAAGATGATTGTCGGACTGAGTGACAACGATTTTAGAAGTATGACTCATGAGTTATTGTCTCAAGATCATTCAGTTTTGTTTTAAGGAGGAAAAGAAAAGCAATTATTGATATTTTTGAATCCAAATACAGATCAAATAATGTAAGTGTTGTGATACGATAAAATTGTGACAAAAGCATATTGTCGTAGCCCCATCAGTTTGGCTGTTTATCTGGTGCAGATTAGGTGTTCACATCTGAGATGAGAAATGCAGAAGAATCCAGTCCTCACATGTATTCAATAGCACCAGCATCCCCTGTGAAGGTTTGGTGCAGACACACATTCACACCCTGTGAACTCCCTGCAGGCCTGGCTGGGTTTGTGCTGTAAATCAAGACTCTCAGACTTGTAAGAGGTGTAAATGAACAGCATGCCAGCTGATGTAGATGTCAATGTTCAATGGCACCTCAGAGACTCGAGGTTCTATAAGACTTATAGTGATAATAAATAACTCACTGCTTGCGATGGAGCTCTGTGAAGAGGGCGGGTGCTTTTGTGTGACTGTTTTTTCCCCCACTTTTATTCTCTGTGTGTGTATGTATTTGTTGTTTGTACAATACATGAATGGAAGTATGTTTTTTTATTTGTTCAGTCCTATGAACATATTATAACTGGGCAATAATTCAATAACAATAGTCACCACAAGTTCGACAAGTTTGTATAGAACATGTGAAAAAAATACAACTGTGAAGAAAAGACTTACGGAGTAAAGATTGAAAACAGTTTTTTCCAGTCTTCTGTTTGAATTGTTTAGGCGTGTCTAAAAATATGGCTCGATGACGCACCAGAGCCATAGTTAGTGTTACTCCTCCTTAAACACCATTGTTGGTGTCTGTCTGTCTTGGGCCTGAGGCCGGTCATGTAGTGTTTGCTATGGAGTTACCTCTCCAGGACACAGGCCTGGGCATCATATTGGAGATCTTGGGTTGCCTATGCACTATGATGGGGGGATGTGGAGCACCACATTTGACAGGAGGTTGGCTGCAGGAGTTGCCGGGTAGTGCAGTTCACCAGCTATCTGCCTTGAAGGGGCTCCACTCCTTGATCTTCTGCCAGTGTTCACTCCCTTAGAGGGGTCACGAACAAGGCTGAAGAGCTCCCTCTCCCCTGCTATTTGCCCATAGTGTAGCTCAGTGTGCTTTATCATATGTGATGCAACTGCGCCTGCTCCTACACAACTGCTAGTGGTGTTGTGTGGTCTACTGTAGCAAGCATAATTCTTCAGTTTTTGTGATCACCGCTCTCTGTCCCAAGCTCCTTTCATCAGACGAGCCTGGACAGATGCACTTGTTTCACTTGAGACAGATGACCCAAGGCAGTCTCTTCATTTCTGAAATGCTCTGCTGATATTCAGACTCTTTCCTTTTTTGAGGTTTCTTTGCAGCAAAGGATGTTTTTGTCAGAGCAGGTTTAGTGGAACAGCCAATAGATACATCCGTTTTTTTTTTTGTCTGAACTATCCTGTGATTGGTCATAGCCTCATGCCATGTTACAGATTCAGTTGTGAGGCTGCTAACAGAGCCCAGAGGATGTACAGAAGTGTCATCAATTCTGGATGCTCTACCTTTAACTTGTAGCGTCAACTTTCACTCGGAAGTCTTTTTCTGACTATTATTTTACACACAATGTAAGTGTGCACAATTAATAGCCAAAAGCGTAACACAACCACCAAACCAATGACATAATTTCCCGTGTCGTAGGCTCTGCAGAAATGGTTTCAAACTGTTTGTTTTCAAACCATATTAAAAAGAAATCATACAGTCTTGCTTAACTAAATTGTCTCCCTTTTTTATTCAGGAAGTATTTGGTTTATTTGTCTGCACTGTCACAGTGACAGGCTTTAAATTATCTGGATGCAGAGCCAACATTGTTCTCTCACCCAGACGAAACAGAAGTGCTGTTTTCATTCTCAGGCTTGGTCTCTGATAGAGCCCGAGCCAGGATAATAACACAGAGGGGTCACGGTGACCGCAGCTCGACCGGGGGGTCACGCAGTAAAGGCTGCATGCCTCTCACGCCAGCTATGCTACGGTGGCGAGACGATGGTGGATTGCTTCTGTCTGGTCTTTGCAGATGCTATCGATGAAGCTGTGTTTCTGTGGTGATTGAAGAGGTGATGGTCCTCTTCTTTCTTGCTGGAATGAAGAGGAGAGTGGAAAGAGACCAAGGGGAAGGGTTGAAATTGTGCGTGACAGTTTGCCTCTAAACAACACAAAATATAAAGGAGAACTAAGGAATGTGACAAAGCAGACACAGGAAAACAGATGAAAGGGGATAAAATGGTGGATTTAGACTCTTTGCGCTCTCTCTCTCTCTTTCTTACCACCACCACCAAATTGCTCTCGACACCCAGTTCCCTAAATTGCTTCCCCACTCATCCATCTTTCTGCCGTGCTCTCCACCTCGCCTCTTCAGCCGTCACTCCCTCTCTCTGTCTGACTCTTGTTGGGCTTGAAGGGGGCTCTTATTGTGCTCTTTATTTGCATGTGCTGTTGAGGATTAGAGCCTGAAGAGTCTCAGACTGGCACAGTTAAGAGTCTGCGTTTGTATATGTATATACCTAAACAGTGTGTCTAATCATTTAGATCTCAGTTGTCAGAGGAGGAACACTTAACATGGGCCACTCATCCTTATCTTCTTCCATGTCAGCTCCAGAGACAGCATCTTCATTCCCCTAATTTTGTGTCACTTTCATTGTCATCATCATTAGAGGGATGTTCTGGAGGAGATAATCTTTTTGCTCTAATTTATTGTGTGTATTACAAGGGCTTTCCTTTGTTTCCTCCCTGCTCATTACTTCACTGTGTCTTTGTCAGATATCTCCCCTGAGCGGTCCAGTGGAAGGAGGCACCTTGCTGACAATAGAGGGCAGGAACTTGGGCCGCAGGGCTGAAGCAGTGAAGGTTTCAATTGGAGATGTGCCATGTGATCTCCTGCCTGAGCTCTACATCGTCTCTGTTAAGTAAGTGACAGAACATACGTCTTGGTTATGATTTTCAGGGTAATATTAGCTGTTGTTGTGTGTAACTGTGTTACAGTAACACACAACATGGAAGAACTTGCACTTAAAGGTCCAGTGTGTAAAAATTTAAACTACCTATAAGTTTGCTTTAACAAGTGCATAATCACTTTGAAATAAAAATCCATTGCTTTTCATGGCTTAAGAATAAGCCTTTTATATGAACCTTGGGCAAGGGCCTTGCTTTTCAGAGACCACCATCTTGCAACACCAAGCTTACTACAAAAATGAGTGATGGAGATTGTTTCTGCCCGTATAAAGCTTGGCATAAACATAGAAGGAAGAACGTGAAAGAAGAGAGTAGGAGAGTGGAGAGTGTTAACATCCTCTGTGGTTTACAAAGACATCATACCTCCATTTACACTCCTTATTGTAACATTTAGATGTCACTAACCCTTTTACAGTGGGTTAGTGTGGTAGTAATGGGCAATACACTGGTGCCTCCCAGCAAGATGAATGATATTAGTAATACAGTTTATTTAAAGATTCTCAAAGACAAATTAAAATCAGAAAATTGCACATTCTTGTGTTAAAAAATACATATAAAACTCAACAATATTTACTCACAAAAGCAAGCAAATTTTCAGTAATGACTTAAAGGTGGATAGTTCTGTGTAGTTTTGATGGGCTGGGGGGGGGATTTCAAAAGGGGTGGGGTGGTACTGGAGAAAGCTAATTTACCATCAGAGAATGTTAGTTTGGTGCTTAGTCCTGTGTGAGACAGGTTGTCAGTTCAAATCCCACTTTGACCAGGGGCCTTTCTGTGTGGAGTTTGCATGTTCCCCACTTGTCAGCACTCAGCAGTTCTCCATGTGTCCCGTTCTTCTTTTTTCACTGAATTTTTTGGAGAGCTACTCTGTGTCATATTGGTATGATGTCACACTGTTTACGTAGCTGGCACAGTTATCGCCATCTGTCCTACACACCCATGGTGGAAATGCAAGTCAGATCAGCATTTACTGTTTCCAAAATGCAATATAGCGAGTTGAACTGTACTGTACTGCTTGGTGGAAATGCAGCTAAAGGATAAGCAGTATAAGGGATGGATGGATGGATGAATGGATGGATGCTACACTTTTAAAATGACAGAAATTACTGATGAGAGATTGTTTATCTCTTATCAATATACATAATATTTGTATAAAGAATGTTAAAATATGTGATTATACTGCAGCTTGGATGGGTAAGACGCTAGCTGATGATGACCTGTTGTCATGGAAACCTGATCTTTTAAGCAGGTGAGGCATCAGATGGACAGCAGCAGACAGAAGGTGTGACAGTCAGAGCAGGTGAATGAAGGCGTTGTCACATAAAATGAGTCTGAAATGAATCCTGACACATACTCTCCATTTAAGACATGAACACAGTGTAAAAGCAGAATCTGAATCAGTGTGACTAAACCTCAGATGATGAGAAAACACAGTGATAGTTACTTTATGTGACCTATTACATTTAATGGATAGTGGGAGTTAGCTGACCCACACTAAAATGACTCACTGGCTTGGAAACGTGTTGAAAATTTAATGGTTTAAAAAAGTTTGAAGTGCAGAAACACAGCAAAGATTTAAATACCACTAGCATTTTATGCAAATCAATGCATGACCTTTGTTTATGGGTCTGAGGTAGTGTTGCTGCATATTTCTTGCAAAGCAATGAAAGCTTTTTGTGGCTCCCAGAAACAAGTTGCTATTTTACTTTTTTTCTGCATGGGTAACGTTGGATTTGCATTTGTACATTTAAATATAAAGAAATGTAATGTTGTACAAAACTGTTTTAAGTCTATGTGGCAAAGTGTTAAGCATGAGAACCTGGTGAGTCTTAACTGTGTGACACCTGGGGAGGTTGCCGAGGCTATGAGGAAACCCAAAATGTTAAACTTAATCACATTTATAACCAGGAAATATTTGAATTATCAGATCTATTTTAGCCAGCGGCACTACAAAAAAGTTATAACACTATCATACTAATGTGGATGTCTGTACATATGTAAATAATTAATTCAATTTTGCTTCAGAACGAATAAGCTCATGAGTATCTGTGGTTTGCAGAACTGCACAAGACTGGGTTGAAACAATGTGATAAGGTGATGAATAAAATATCAAAATGGCAGAATTAAAAAATAGGTAATTTATTTTTAACTTATTTTCTGTAAAATAAGCCATTAAAAGCAACCATGTGAGCCATCTATCACAATCACAGACTATTCCTACCACCGCATACATGTGTAACGTGTGCTGAAAGTAGAATTTTTTGGAGTTGAACCTTCCCTGCATGGTTAAGTTTTCATGTATTCATGAGGCTAATTTTCACAAATATTATTATGCAGCACACCTCTCATTTTAAATGGCTCCATTGCCATCTCTTCTTAGCTCAGGGACCATCACAGTATCACCATGGAGACAGCAGGACCCGGCTCTAACACTAGGATAACAGAGCTCAGTGGAAATCACCAACTCTACAATAACATCCAAACTTCCCCTTCAGTATCTGTAACATTGCTTGACTGGAACTGTTTGTCTGGTCTTGCTCCACTGAAGCCAGACATTATATTAAAACCATTTCAAGGGTGACCTGTGGGTCTTACCTGTCACTCCAGCAGCCTGAGCAGCCCGCCTCCCAAAAAAAACCACACTTATGAAACAGCGAATCACATTTCACTGCATGGATGATCTCATCCCATATCGTCATTCCTCATTGGCTCCTAAGGCTGGTTGTTATGACAGCGACGCATACCCTCATCGCCACAAGTGCCACTGACAAATCAACACGTCAGTGCATCTTACAGTGTCAGCACATTTGGCTTACACATAATTTGTCTCCTATCCTTGTGGGGACCTTCTTGATTGATTTGATTAGATTTGATCCTATCGCATCCCATTAACTTAAACACTATATATCTACAGTATATACACTATGTGTGTGAGTGTGTGTGTGTGTAATCGCATCATTTGCAGTAATTAATTGCATCTTAATAAGTAGTACAAGAATCTGTGACATCTAATGGTCAAACTGTAACTCACCCCTCTCTTTCCCAAGCATGTCAGGGAACTATGGTGGCCTACATATACCAAAACGATGTAATGCTCCTTTGTCTGCATAGTAAGCTTGCGCTTCAAACAGTGAAACACGTGTTTCTACTGGTTTGCCCATTCAAGCTGCTGTAAAAAAAAAAAAAACTAAAAAAACACATGTACCATTATATATGATACAAAAAAACAAATACATTTTATTTTAATGCAAATATAAACAAACATACTTGTGAGGAGTATATTTTGCCAATAGAATAGATAGATAAATTAGATGATGGATGGATGGATGGATGGATGGATGGATGGATGGATGGATGGATGGATGGATAGATAGATAGATAGATAGATAGATAGATAGATAGATAGATAGATAGATAGATAGATAGATAGATAGATAGATAGATAGATAGATAGACAGATGACACAAGCTCACAAAAGTGCACAAACATACTCACACACACTCACACTTGCACATGTGACCTCATTTACCCAGACTGTTGAGACAAGTGTCTGCTCGGGTGCTAAGAGGGTAAAGTTCACATCTGCGTGTCACAGGGAAAAAAGTGTGCAGCTCTTCAGAGACGGTGCTCCACTCTCCTGTCGTCAACATTTTTAATTAATGGCACAGTCAATCTCGGCACGCCTCATTTACTCGAGCACTCCTTTGGATGTTTGGCTCAGACCCTCTCTGCC
Source organism: Brachirus orientalis (assembly GCA_016785285.1). NCBI lineage: Eukaryota > Metazoa > Chordata > Actinopteri > Pleuronectiformes > Soleidae > Brachirus > Brachirus orientalis. Next base: position 2,583,094 of record JAFBJR010000570.1, read on the forward strand.
GCCCTCCATATCATTTTAATATGACCCTCAAGTTGCCTTCACCCTGTCCATTTAGCAGAGCCCAGACAATAGTCACAGACTTGATTGCTGACGGTCCTCATCATCCACTCGAGGGAAATGATCATAGGCATCTATGCTCTAGCCAAAATATCACCCTCTGAAACCCATAATATCTCCGTAGAGAGGACGTGTGCTGGAATGTGCATGAAGCAAGGGGTCAGTCCTGGCTCTGTCTCTTCCAACTGCAAGTCTGCATATCCTGTGATTGGAATCACAAAGCATCGACATCATTACTCACCACATCATCACAGACATGCTCCTTAGACTATATCAGGGTGCCTGTCTTTAAAACATTGAATTCAATAACATATCTTACATGTATTGAAAATAAATGTTTATATTTGACTGCTGTTTGTCGGGGGAATATGCCTTAAAAATTAAAAGACATTTAAACAGTGGTTTGCAGACGTTATCAGATGTGTAGCACCACTGTCACTACTCTTAACTATAGCTCCATCCAAGCGTTTGGCCAGCTGTCTATGCATCAATAGGTTAATTATCCATCCGTCATCCATCTGTATGATACAATACAATATGACACAGTAAGTATGATATGTCTTTGTCTGTGATGCACATCTGCCTTCACGGCACATATTCTTTACCTCCTGTAATCAGTGATTAGGAATGAAGACTGCTCTCAACATGTGGCTTTTACTGCACTTTATTTTCAAGTATACTATTAAGGAAATATGAGTAATTTGGGCTTAGCAAGTACATTATGCAGACAAAGAAAACATGTTGTTCTATGTGATTAAAAGACCTGACATTTAAAAGCTCATGTAGTTACAGGTTTCCTCCCTGGTCTCAGTTTGACCTCATCCAGACTAAAACCTGTCAAGCCCAGCCTCATCGCACCGTGCGTCCTGCCAGGTCCTCCTACATGAAACACAGCTCCTCCACTCATGCAAATTCCCCTACAACTCCTCTGTCAATCATTCAATCCCTAGCTGAGAATTTATAACCACTGTAGCACCAGGCACCTGACTAAATAAGCCGACGGGGTGTTGAGCTGGAAGTGAATCATGTGAGGTGATAAAGGTTGTGTTCTCCCCGCAGTACATTTATTCCAGCGAGGCAGCAGAACAGTAGATCCCTGTGCCTCGGTACACCGACGTGTCATTAATGCGAGACGTCCCTGTAGAGCTTACGTTGATGACACAAGGCTTAATCACAGCCAGGAGGCACAAGAACAAGCCTGAGCAGCCCCTTAATCTCCTCTGTGGTTAGACACATCTGGTCTGAGGAGCTTTGAACTTTACATCTCCTAATATCTGATATCGCAAAGCTTTATTAGATTCCGCATGTAAATGCAATGCGGTTTGATGAATTAGTTCATAACTACAATTCTCCCAAGTTTAATTATGTGTCATTGTTTAGCATTCAGGATCCAGAGCCTGCTTCTTCCTTATATTGGTTCCTCTCATTTGTAATTTTCGTTGAGCAATTCTTTTACTTTTGAATATAATACGTGACATTTCTGCATTAAAATATCTAAAAACTGTGAAACCAATGTTAATTTATTGAGGAATGTATTCACATTAGCCTTTTCAACTGTAGACCGCAAATAAAACAATGGACTGGTTTCCTCCTGAAGCCAACAAGGAAAGAACATACTGAATAGCCACTAAAAGGTTACTCTGCTCTTTCAGTGGAAGTCATTGGGAAAACAAGCCTAATTCTCTTTTGATTTGATGTCAGTAAATGCTTTTCTGAAGAGTTAATGGTCTCAACCACTTGTTTCGGGTTTTCTTCAATAGAATAATCAATGCATGATGTTCATTTTGTGATTGATGTACATGATTGGAGGAAAATATACAATAAAGTACAGCTCACATGAGTGAACACCAGTGTGATTGACAGATAACTGTATCAAAATGTGTCCAAAAGAAGTCTGGTTGCAGGTGAATTTCAAGGCTTCAGATATATACTGTATATAAAGTGTAAATTATATATACACATATATGCAGAAATGCAGCTTCAATTAAATTCAATATTTATATATTTTATCTTTACTGATATCTGATGATAGTGCTACCAAATAAGGAAGTCATTCTTCTTGAATTCCCCAGGTTAGTGTGTGTCACTGGGAGGTCTTCACAAGACAGGAAAGACATTGTCCATGTGGACGTGGACCACAGTGGGATGGGAACATCAAAGGAGAAATTCTCATACTTAGTGAGTATCCTCCTGCTGATCTTTGCTTTCTGCTCTTTCCATCTCTCCCTTTACATCCTTCTCCTACGTTCTCTTTTTTTTCCCTTGTTCCCCACATGGGACAGCCTTCCCCAAGTGTGTGTTTTGAGTATTAACAGATGCATTTTATGATTTAGAAGAATGTGAATCTCTTAACATTCAGCTCAGCTGCAACTTAGCATGGTTTGTCATTCTGCACTGGCTGCCAGCAAAAACAAATATGGAGCTGTTTGGAATGTCCTCTTGCTCCTAATTCATCACTGGTCAAGGCGAGGTGACCGGTATTGTGCGAACTGACCTCAACCCACACAGTTTCCCACTGGATTAAGAGCATTCAGCCAGTGGAAATACCCATGTAAGCTCTTTGTTTCTATTGTTTATAGACAAAGACTTTGTATAATTTAGAGCTGGAAAATTCTCTTGTATGTGCAGCTTCTAACTGCCACTCTGTCCGTGAGTCATCCCTCACAGTCAAATCACCCTGATCTTGAAGCTCTTCTTGAGACATGAGGATGAAGAAAATCCTGAACGGCAAACATAATACTCCGCTCAGGCTTCCTTTATTCAAACCTACAAGATGCTCAGTATGAGAGAGGGTGTGGCTTTGAGAGGAAGATGTGGGAGAAAGGGAAAACAGTTTCAGAGACAGGATACATGTCTCTCCTGCATCTCCTTCCTCAAACCTTTAGAAGGAAACATCTGCCTCCTTACACCCACTCTGCCACACAAACACACAATGGGTCTCCTCCGTTTGTGCACAGTGAGGAAGTAAGTCCTGTCAGTGAGGAGAAGAGGTTTCCCTTGAGGCAAGGTTCATGGCAGGGATAGAAATGAGTGGGGCTGGACAGGGCTATTCATCTTTGTGTGAGGAGCCTGTGAGGAGTAGGTGTGTTTGCATGCGTATATAAGACTGTGTGCATGTAGTTTTTGTGTGTGTGTGTGTGTGTGTGTGTGTGTGTATGCATGAATTATTAGGCATACTGCTTATTTCCTGCTGTATAGCTGTCCTACAAGCACAGGCCTGAAGGCCTGGTCATCAGCACCACGTCAACATACTGCAGCGTAGGCTATCTTCACAGTTGTCTTCACTCGTTTACTGTTGTAGTCAGCAGCTGTCTAAGCTGTAAAGACAAGATATCTGAATCTAAAAGGATGAGGAAAATGAGGATTTAGTCTCAAGAACAGCATCCCCTCTAAGTGATCTGATCGTGGGCAGATCGTGTTAAAACCTCATTCAGAGATGGTTTGAGGACGCATGTGTGCCTGGGTGCAATCCTTATTTATTTATTTATTTATTTATTTGTTTGTTTGTGGCCACACTGCAATATAAACAATAAATGTCACATGATTTCTTTTTATAATTCACTTGCTCACATTCACCGACATGCACAGACACACTGACAGCAGCCACATCTGTACACTTAGACTCATTAAAAACATGATGTCAGTTTGTATTTAAATACAGGGCAGGGAAAGATTTGATCACATGTGGACACAGGAGAGGCATCCGGAAATTTTTAATGCCAGGTGTTCATGAGCTGTGGTATAATGAAAGGCTATCCACATGTTCTCGGATCACTGGATGTTAATACTAGTTCTGAATGACACCGTAGAGTACAAACCACAGTTTGAGCACATGTGTCCTTCCAGGTTGACAGAAGCTGCCAGACGTCTGGTGGTAAGTGTGATGTCTTGTAATGTGCTGCATTTCTCTCCTCCGTGTTCAGGTCCCAAAGCTGCTGTCCATGGAGCCAAGGAAGGGCTCTCGTGCTGGGGGGACCAGGGTGACCATCAGAGGGGAACACCTGGACATTGGCTCACAGGTCAAAGTCGAGGTCAACAACACACTGGAATGCACTATCACAGAGTGAGTAGGAATCATTTTGTAAATAACTTGTGAATAGGTGAGGGGAAAAAAAGAAAAAGAACTACCTGGATACAGACAACAAATGAAGAAGAGAGGACAACTTGCTTGGTTCAGGAGTCTTAATTTTACCGTTTAGACTTCAAGATGACTGATGAAGATCCTGTTTCTTGGTTTGTTTATTTGTCCCAGTTGTGTGTATTTCATTATTTTTAATGTCTCATCATCTACAACATGCATTCTCACTGAGTAGATCTTTACCATTCAGAAGCATTACTTTAAAAATGTTTACCTCAGTCTGAAAAAATTCCCTTGCCGATGACAAGGCTGCATTGACAGGATACAGATTTGAAAAATATTAACGCACAAATAAATCACATGAAAAAGCTTTAATACTAAACTGAGGGTCAGTTAAAAAGATTTAGAAGACTCTAGACTAAACATCTGCTTTGACCATTTTATACTTGCTACAGCAACAAACACCATAGCAAACACAACGTAGCTTTAAGCCCAAGTCTTAATTCCTCATTTCTCGTGAAGCACAATTCTAATGAATAGTTTTTAAGTCAGCAGTTTTGCTTGATAACTCACAACTGTCACAAGATGTGTGGTCACAATGTTTACCCTACTTTCTTAGGAAAACAGAAGAATCCATTGAGTGCACCATGCCACCAGCCTTGCAGATACACACTGAGTCAGTGACAGTGTGCATAGAATTTGAAGGCCTTCCCTGTCAGAGCAAGGAGCTTAGTACCACCTACACTTATGAGAAGAATCCCACTATCAGCTTCATCCACCCCAAAAAAAGCTACCTCAGGTAGGTAAACCACCAAACACGCCACAAACATTAAACATGTCTGAGAGCTGCACTGTCGTCCTGATGTGCAGCATCTTCTTGCTATTGTGCTCTAAATAGCACAGCATATGTGGGACAGAGAGAAGCGGCACATCTTTGATGATGTGTGCACATTTTCAAAGTGTCAAACTACTTTGCATTAATATATGGGCACATGTTTGCATACCAGTGTGAATCTGACATGTTTTTGTTACGACTCAGATGTGATTGTCTGTTTGTGTGTATGCGTGTCTGTGTCTCACAGTGGTGGCAGGACCATCATGGTAAAGGGCCAGGGTTTCGATCTGGTGCAGAGCGTCACCATGCAGGTGCTGGGCATCGGAGAAACTGTGAGTAAAAAGCTCCGACTATTTAATCACCCAAAACCTGAACTCATGTCGGCCAAAAACGCTGCTGGACATGGGAATTGTTGCCGATTACTTGGATAAAAGCTTATCTCTTGTGCATGTAAGCAGTTGCAACATTGTAAAAAGGAGAATTTAACTGCACAGCAGCTGCTAACAAAGACAGCAGTGTCAGCAGTGCTTCTTGTTGGTTATCTGATGGTTAAAGCAGATTTTTTTTTTTTTGTATTTTTCCAGGATGTGGCTCATGTGAAAAGGCTACATCCTAGTCAATAAGAACTATTCACCAAACAAATGTGGGTAACTGCTTTTTCAAAGGACTCACTTTCTGCTCTTCCACTGGAGTTTTTAAACTAAAATGTACATTTTCAACCTTTCTATGTATTTGAGGTTCTAAAACTTAGTGCGGAGTAGTGTGGATGTCTAAAAGCTAATGTGTTTAATAATGTAAAACTAAATGTTAACTCTTCAGGTCACTTCGAAGCTTTTGAGGAATAATTCAACATCTTTTTCATCTTTGTGTCAAGAAGTAGTGCAGTAACTATTCCTCATAAAACCACTCAAATTTCTTTACTTTGTTTTTATCCACTTTTGGAGTAAGCCTTAGAGGGTTCTTGGTAGGCCTTGTTGCAACAGTGTTCCCACACAGCATTAGTGACAGTGGGACTTCTGTGTTGGGTGAAACTGACATGCAGTGCGATTAGGGCTGAACAATGAATAGTTTTCAAACAATTAGCAAATCTATTGCCCTTGTTTAAATTAATTTAAATTCTACGCTAATTTTTAAAAATGCAGTAGATAAATGTTACAAGTAAATAACATGTTTACATTCTCATTCTTGCGTTACTGCATAGTTGTTAATATTTTGATGATGTCTTATGTCGTAAAGCTCGGTGTTGTTCTTTAACAGAGTAAATATTAAAGTGAAGATTTGCAATCAGCTCTAGCATGATGTATTTCTTTCAGGTTCGCTTCCAGGGAAATTAATAAACTACGGGATACCCACCATCAGAGACCAAGTAGTGTGGTCATGTGTGCACCCGCCATCCTGGAGCTGTTGATGGAAGCAGCATTCTTGTTTTAGTGAAGAGAGACAGGACAGACACAGAGCAAGGCTAAACAAGCAACAATGCTTTAAAATAGTCCAAAAATGCCTCTGTTATCAAATGACTGTTTAGAAAAACAAGCTCAAATTCACTTGAAAGAAGCAGACTTGGCAACAGTGTTTGTTTCCCTCGGAGTAACCCCAGCTAACAGTTTCCGTTTGCTTCCAGTCAGTATGCTAAACTAATCAAGCTTCATTTAATAAACCAGATATGAGATGACATCAAACCTTTGATCTATGTTTCAGCAACAAAGCAAAAAATGCATGTTTCCAATGAAGAGATAATGGTCAAACAGGGTCAAAGGTGACAGATCTGTGTCTTAGGACAGTACCCAACACTCATCTGAGTTTCCCCAGGAGACAGTTCGACTTCCACCCTTCATTCAGTAGCAAGCACTGCAGCTTTAAGAACCTGAAGCAGTTGCCATGGCAAAAAAGCCCAAACCCCTTAGACAGGTATTGACAGGTGAATAAAAACTGTATGAATTGATTTTTATTGACCAGCTGGTTTTCTCCCTCTGCAGCACTGCACCGTGCTCTCCTCCTCCATCATCACCTGCCTGTCTCCAGCATCCAGCCAGTCCCAGCAGACCTCAGCAGAGTTCTTCCTGAATGGAGTCCTCTACACGGGAGACAGCACCTTCTCCTCTGACGATGAGGCCGAGGAAGAAGAGGGGGAGCTTCATAAGGGTCACTTCCTGTTGGAGTATGTGGAGGACCCCCAGTTCTTCACTGCCAACAAGGAGAAGCTGATCAAACACCACCCTGGAGAGCCACTGACTCTCATCATCAACGTGAGTGACACTGCTGAGACAGGAATTTCAGCTCGCTGCTTCACTGATCTGTTGGTTTGCTGATAAGCCAAGCAAATGTTTTCATAATCCCTTTCCTGGAAAATTTATGTCATTTTTGTTACAGCTGAATGGGTATACTTCCGTTTCATGGATTATATTAAATATATTTTCCTGTGTTGACCATATTCATCACAAAAGTGTAGAATTTTGCAGTCTGGCCAGTTTCTACTTCTTCTTCTTTTTTTTTTTTTAAACCAAATTAATCTACATATGACTGAAAGGTTGAAGCTGGTGAGAAAGCTATTTGTGGATCTTACTGAGATTGTGAATACCTGCAGGTCACATGTGTGAAATCTGCTGTTAATCTCACCATAGCCATCCCCTGAAGCATATCCTGCAATATTGCCACTACATGGGTCCATAATTTAGGCATCCTGCTAAGACAGCCTGTTACTAGTGATTTAAACCATAAACTCCTCAGGAAAATGTTTACTGATGTTATTAATGAAGTGAAAAGGATAATTTTCTTATACACTCACACAGTCATTTAAGAAATACATGTTTTAGGAACTTCTGCGTTTGCTTCACTTTTGTAGTCAGTAATTTAAACTGCATGACAAACATAAATTATTTTCTGAAATTACATAGAAATGGAAAATAATTGTGCAAGCAATTAAGAAACTGATGACGATCGGTATATGCCAGGCTGCTCATTCGAAATTAAATTTGTTTCAGATTGGCATGTTTACACAACGTACTTTTTTATATTCCAACCAGGCTTTTATTCTGATTACTTGTGTCCATGTAAACATAGCTAATGTGGGGGCTCTGTGCATGTGCTGCAGTTCCCAGCCCCTGCACAGAAGAATAAGACAACAGCAACAAAATATGGTGAAGTCCAGACCGGTACCTTTATTGGACTGATGAGGAAGCCAACTTAAAGAATTTAATACTGTTCATGGATGTTAGGAATATTCAGAATACTGAATTGAATATCCGTTGCAACGGATATTTAATTATTATTTGATTACTAAATGAATTGTCAACTACCAAGTTCAGCTTCTTAAAGGTGAATATTTTCTGGTTTCTTTGCTCCATATAACAAAGAAATTATTAAAACTGAATGATTTTGGTTTGTGGACATAACAAGACATTCGAGAACATGATCATTTGCCAGGTGTGGTAAACAACGATCAACATCTTCTGACATTTTACGAAACCAAACAAGTACTCGATGGTGTTCTCGATGAATCGATTATTACATTAAGAGTTAGGTGCAGCCCTTCTAACAACAATCCGCCAGCTAAAGCATAATCCGCCAAATAGTAACAAGCTGAAAGAAGGCCACCCACTGTCGCCTAACATAGCAGGGGTGGATGTGCAGTACTTGAGTCAGTAAATCAGTTCTCTGCTCGTGCTTCTATACAGGGATGGGAACAGTTGTCCATTTGAAGAGCTCGCACACAAACACAGTTATGTCGAGGTACTTAACTCTTCATGGAAATGTTCTGACGGTTCTGCTTTCACAAACATAAACCTGCATTTAGATGAGAACAAATGTTTTTTTTTTCTCTCTCTCTAAAGGTTGCGTGATCCTTGACTCCAAATGCAGTTCAGCTGTAACCCGACTGTGAACAGCAGAAACAGCTGAACGTTTCTTTACGCATATTCACACAAACCACAGGCACATGAAACACATCAAAGGTGTTGAATTCTTTCGAGGATCTGACGAGGGGGAGGGGAACGGTGGAACCGGGGGGGTGGGGGGTGGGGGGGTCGATGGCAGCTCAGTGGGAGGTCCCGTGTTCCAGTGTTCTGGCTGATCTAAGCACCTGTCTGCCTGGGTTCATCGCCCTAAAGGGCTGGCAGCTGTGACACCGTGCGACATGCACACAGCACAGCACAGACAGGGAAGTCTGCACATGATGCAGTGTGTGTGTGATGAGGCCCCTGCAGGAATTGCTGCCTCACCCTATCTACACAGGGCAACTCATGTGTTGTTTCCTGTTTTCTTTAGGGTGGTGGATTCCACTTGTCATGGACGTGAGTGGTGGGAGAGAGGCTGTGGAGAGAATTAGTGTGTGTTTATGTGTTGTTCGTGAGCCACAGCCTATATTAGGAACCTGAGCTGGAATGTGGGTGGGTTTTGTTTGCTTTCATTCTGTTTTGGCCTTTAGATTTCATTGTTTTTGTCTGGTGAGTTTAAGTGTGAAAAGCTGTGTTGTACACAGTATGGGGGGTTATACTCAGTGTATAATACAATATGCTCAAACACCTTTTCTGTGATAGTTTGATGTGTGTTTGTGTCTGTATGTGTGTATTGATTTTGTGTGTGTGTGTATGCATGTGTTCATGTGTTTTGTCTGTGGTAGGAAGCATTTGTTGACAGAGACCCAGGGGGTGGCATCCTGCAGCCAGGAGAGGACAAGGCCCTTAGGGTGTAATCAAAGCATGGAAGCACACTGGAGATAAACATACACACAAACTCAAACACTTCCTCTTTTTCATCGTCATATTAAAGGGGAATTTATATGTTTCATGCAAATGGGGATTTTCATAGTTTTGGTTCAAGTTAAAGCTAAAATTGTGAACTACTTGGCTTAAACATGTCACTATGATGTTAGAAATAATTGCCCAGTGTGATGGTGATAGAAAACAACAGCCTCCATGTTTATATTGATCAGTTTCAGTTTCTCTATTTGCCTCTGGGACAGGTTTTTTATGGAAAAAATGAACATGGCTGATTTATGGCACATATGGAACTGTGTTATTTCATATCCAATATAACAAAGAGAATAGTGTTCACTTGGTACCTGCACACAGAGGGGCTTATTATTTTATAACACTGAGTCTGAGGAAAAAGGCCAGTGTCGTTATCAGTGTCTTGCTACTGCTGCGTCTTCATGACAGTGACAGGGACACAAAAGTTGTCTGTTAAGACACACAGACAAGTTGTCGATAAAAGATTAGCCAAATGTTTTTGGAAGGTTAAAGAGGAATGGTTTAATAAAAAAACTACATAGTAACACAGATCTATATGAGGTACTATTACTTGTTTTACTTTCCCAAAACCTTACTTTTAGCAGAGTTATTAATAAAAAATTGGAAAATCTCTCAAGTTAACAGTTTGTTGTTTTTTTTAAAAAAAAAAAAACCTTAATTGTTCCTAATATTTTAAAGACAAACTGAAAAAAACAATTGTGTTTATTATTATTTATTCTTAGTCAAATAAAAGTTCAAATCAGGTTTATAAATTAAATTAAAAAATTTCCCTGAAAGGTAATGACATTGTTGACATTGTTTCCATACATCAGCAATCGCTTTATTAACCTTGTTGCCGGTTTGTTTAATGACTCCCCTTTAATGATACCATGTTGGTCCTTTGACACACACATTGTGTCACCACATCTGCAGTGTTAAAGCCTCATGTCCTGTAACTGTAAATTAAATATGATGACTTGCTAAGGCAAAAACCCATAGGGACTTGGTGCCATTGACATTAAAGGAGGTATTCCAGCAATTTACTATTGCACTTCCAGATGGTTTGGAGACTTCAATTGAATCAACTGAAGCAGCAGATGTAGTATTATCATGTCTCTTCCTCTGTAGTATGATCATCATGAGTTCAATACTCAAACTCTGGCTCCAGCATCTACCATAATGCAAACTAATGACATTTTCTTCAAGCTCTTCCTGTGTCCTTCAAACTCCATGCACCCAATTTGCGACAATCCCAAGCTTTGATAACCCTGATGATATCACTGTGACACAGAATTGAACAAGCTCTCACTCGTGGTGAGAAGCAGGGCTTTGACTGACGCAGGAGAAAGCTGGATTGACAAAAGAGATGTGATCAGCTTATTCCAGCAGTTAAGGCCCTGAGAATGTTATTCTGGGTGCCAGCAGGAGTGACTGTCAGCAAGTTTGTTTGTAGAAACTCGCTTGGCAATATGAGAGAGGCAGTGGGAGTGTTTGCTGCTTTTAGCTGAACTCTAGCCCAAACTGGATGAGTTTTCCTCTGGCTTCCTCTCTCCGGGACAGCTGCATGACAGGCCTGCCTCTGCTCGGGTTCGATATGTGTATGTGTGTAACCGCTTGCACAGGACAATATATGTGTGGCTCATAATGAATGTTATCTGTACCTGTTCAAAAGCAGAGCACTCTGGTCTCTTACCACCAACCGGCTGACGGCTGTTTTTGTTCATTTCTGGCAACAGAAAGGGCCGAGCGATCTGGAGCTGGCACCGGAAGAATACTCAGTGATGATTGGCTCCTATCCCTGTAACATCAGCTTCCATAATGACCAGCTGTTTCACTGCACTATCAATGGACTGCTGAGCTCCAGCGAGAGGGAGCTACCTGTCACTGTAAGTACACAGCCATGTGCAACACCACACCAAAGCACAGAAACACACACACGCGCGACCTTGTGTTGAAAATATTGTTCAATAGACCTTGATAATTTAAAGATATCACCCATCTGTCAGACAGAATGCAGTCCAAACATTTACTCAGAATCCACACCATCTGTGAGGTCCACTGAAAAAAAAGCTTTGATCTGCGCAGACACACACAAAATGAACGATTCTCTCTCCGCCTATGAAACATCGCTAGTTTGTGTGAATACCACCAAGAATCGACAGCTAGAGTGGGTGTGGAGCCGTCCCTCTCTACAACAAAGAACAATGAAATGTTTACCGTTCACCATTATCTGTTTAATCTTCCCTATAAGTCTGTCTATCATCATCTGTTCACACCCAAACCCGAGCTCACTGAGACAGTGATGATTTCACTCCTCCCTCGTGTTTTTTTATTTTGCCTCCAACTTCTCTCCATAACAATCAAAGGTCTTAATCAAGATGTGGTTGAGCCCCTGTGTTGTCCTGATAAAACAAGACACTCTTTCCTCTGCCCACGTTTCCCATCTGCTCTTGTGCCTGCTGTTGTGATAAGGCTTTATTAAAGGAGGAGGGGGCACTCATCTATATTTAAATATGAGACAGACCGTGACAGGTTTGCTAAAATAGCTCAGAAACATATGTTAGTCTCTCCCTGACTATCAGTGTGTTGAACTCTAATAATTGTCTTCTAACTTTAAAGGGACTAAATTGTGGCCATATGCTAACACTCGCTCTCTTCATTACTGCTCTGCTTGCATCCGTGTCAGTCTCTGTGCTCCACCTCCAACCTGTGTGTCAGAGTGGCACAGAGCTTCTGTTTTGGATGTGTGGCAGTGAGTGAAGCACTAGGACTAAAACAAAACAAAATAATACCAAACTAAACTGAAAACCGAGCTCTAGGGCATGAAATCAGAGTTGTAATTGTAAATAAAGTAATAGTGTTATCAATGAAGCTAGTATATTTAATTTACCATGATTGAGGAGGCATGTTAAATTGTTAAAAATGTTTCATAAGCTACAGGACACACCCTATGGCTTCATGAACCGTGGCAGGGCCTTCCTCAGCTGAGGGCATTTTGTGTTAATGGCTGAAACTTGAGACGATCCTGGAGTGCAATTGTGATTTTTTTTTTTTCACTAATTATGATACATTAATAAATAGGACATTGGACTACTTTATTAAAAATTACAAAAAAGTAAAAGATCAATCAATATAATCAAACAAAAAAAAACAATATGAAAGATTGAGTCAAATCAAAGAGGTAGACCAGACTTAATATTTTGGTTTTTAATCCTAATTTGTGCCTAGTATCTACTGGTTGGGATTAAGATTAGGTGGTGATCTCTCCCTGTCACTAATAGTTTGCAACTTGTTTTTAGAAGCTTCTTGGTACATTATACATCCTGTTTTATGTTTTAAGACAATCTCTGAGGATGTATAATACCGTACAAGTTTTTTCCTACTTCCTTTAACACAGAAATAGAAGGAAATTACTTTTATTTCTCCCTCTGCCTCTTTACCTGTGACTCACTCGAGTACCACCTCTCCACCCCCATCATTCTCTCAGGATGTCTGAGAATAAACACACGCAATTAGCGCGGACATAAAGGCAGGGCAGGGGTCACATGAGATGCCATAACACAAATGGGTGGGCTGCCTGCTCGTGCACTCTGTGAGGGTGATTTGTGTACACATTCGACAGGCGCATAAATACACAACGTGTGTATATTTTCGTTGTGTGTCGACACATTTGAATAAATGCATACGTGTTGGGCTGCTGCATAGTTTATGGTCATTTGTGTCTCCACTTACTCTCAGTGGCAGATCTATATTTGCATGCCTGTTTGTTGTGCTTGGCTCTGAAGTGTATAGCCGAGCTGCAGAACTGGATGTGGGGAAGCAGTGTTATTATTTTTTTTGGTACCCGTAGTGAAACAGGGACACAGAACAATGACATTTTCCCCTCCATTAAACCAGCTCTGGCTGTTGCAGTGTCTGGAAGAGGGTCGTTTCTCACTGGTCTTGATAAATAAAGGCCTGGATTAGAAAGAGAAAGTTGGAATGAGAAAATAAGGAAGGAGTCCAGTGAGGCGGTTTCCTCCTCAGAGTAAGAGCAACGTTAGAGGGATTTGGTGTGAGGATTGGAGGCTTTAGTTCTTTCTATGGAGTATGTTCAGACTGGGGGAAGGAGAGAGAAGGATGTGAGGAGGGACCACAGAGACCCTGCTGACTAATCAGAAGGCAGAAGTGAAAGTCTTTTCTTGTCACATCTGGGTTACTATGAACTACGTGACTCTTCCAGCTCGTTGCAGCGAGACCATTTTTCAAAATCTACATTGTGTTTTTTTTTCCCCTGTATGCCTGCACCTGTGTCTATGAAAAAAAAAGATGTTGTAATTTGTGCACATGTGCATTTGTGCAGACACTGGTATTTCCATTACGCATATTACACTGCATGCTTTTTTACACTGTATTACACAGAGAATACTTAATATGCTTACACTGTCTCTCCACATTACTGCTGTGCTTGCCTCGTCCTCTGTCTCTGTCCTCATCCTTTTTTCTTTCTTCCCCTCAAAATCTAATTTACCTTAAATTACGATTGTATGCTGCATTGTGCAAACACTACATAAAAACTTGAAAGAAATTTGATATTTTAGGATTTTTAAGAGAAACCTTGACTACAGTTACTGTACATTTAGCTGAGGAAATTACATACAATACATGACACAGTTACAGTCCTTCAAAAGTAAAGTTATAGCCTTACGTCCTCTTGATCATCTATTTTATTTTATCATTACGCATAAGAAGAGTGGGAATTGTAAAAATACCCATACAGGATTGTAGTATATGACAATTCTATATTACATTTGCAAATGGGTATATCTGCATATAATACATGTAACATTTTGGGTAACCAAAAACCCCATAAGGACTTGTGTGGCCTTTGAAGGTGAGACATAATCTAAACATAGAAGCTACAGCTACAAAATAACATATCAAGTGTCCAGGGAAGATAGTTAAATAATACATTAAATGGCAGTAAGAGTGGGTCTGGTACTGTATAGGTACCTTAACATGGCCTCAGATTAGTAAAATATCTGATATGATAAATAGTTTCAACATGCATTTCCTGGAAATCTGATCAAACATTTGGATTTGTCCTCACTCCTAATGGAAGTCATTGCTTTCGGAGAAGATGTTTCTTGTTTACACTTCATTGTTTTACACCTACAGTGTCAGTGTAGGTTTCCAAATATTTCCTTTACATTTTGAGTTTTGTAGCTCACAAACAGACAGAATGGATAGAAGTGGATAAAAACAAAATATCTTGGCAGAAGTAACAATGGGGATAAACTAACAAAACAAGAAGGGGGGATCTTTTGGGGAGCTTAACTGTGAAGGTTCTCAGTCATTCACTCATAGTCATCTTCAGGAGTTAGTTGCAGGCAGCCGCACTTGCTTAAGTTAAGTTGAAGGCTTATCTCATCCAAGAGGCTTCTTCTGTTCTTTTGAGAAGCTCATTTCAATTTTTTTTGTCCCTCTTTTTTAGGTTCAAGTGGGGAACTTCCATCACATCATTGCCAAAGTGCAGCTTGGTGGAAGTGAGCTGGCCATCGTGGTATCCATTGTGGTGTGCTGCGTGCTGCTGCTGCTGTGCACCGTGGGTAGGTTGTGTAGACACACTCACCAGCAGATGATGGATGAGCACCCGCTGTAAGCAATAGATGGTCCAGATGTGGATCAGATAAAAGGAATTTGGGCGTCATAGTTTTTCCTGCACTTGCTTCATCTCTTCATGTACCTGCTGCACAAAGGCTTCTCTGTTCCCCCCTCACTGTCTACTCTGACTCTGACTACTCTTCTCTGCATGTTTGTGCGTGTGCTTGCAGGGCAGGTGTATGGGTGAAATTGGTGTTAATTTGATTTTTCTCACATTTCCCAGCTTTGAATTTGTTATCAGATATTCACAGAGCAATTTTCTTTATCCTGCACAGATGTTGAGTGTAGCCTTGCTGTTGAAACTCTTATTATTTCTCACCATATATGATAGATTCTAATTATAGCGGAAAGTTTGTTACTGCAATCTTGTATTTGTGACAAAATTTACATTTGTACAGTATGTCCCAGAAATGAAAAAAAAATCCATGCTCACAAAACATCTCTGAAGATGATTTCATGAACATAAAATTTGATCACGTTACTTCCTTATTGAGTGGAGGCTTTCAATACCAACCTTTTGTTCTTTTCAGCTCTGGTCGTGTACTGCACAAAAAGTCGAAGGGCGGAACGCTATTGGCAGAAAACCCTCGTACAAATGGAGGAGATGGAGTCCCAGATCAGAGAGGAGATCCGTAAAGGTGTGTTTACACACACACAAACACACACTCCACTCCTCTTCTGTTGTAACAGCTCTGCCATCGCAGCAGTTTAGACCACAAATTATATCTTTCAGCAAGTAACATGAAAAAGACAAAAACGTTGACCACGTTCGTGCTTTTGTTTGTGTACATTCATGTGTGTTGTGTGTTAGTGAGTGGAAAAATGTTTGTAGTCAGGAGGGCGATATGGCAGATGACAGATTTGTGCCTAGTCAGCATGACTTGTAAAATACAGGGTCTAACAAATAATCAGTCACTCACTCAGATACACTCAGTGACCACATCGCCTCAGCTTTGTCTAACCTAGAAGAACACAGTGTGTGTGTGTGTGTGTGTGTGTAGAGCTTTAGAGTAACGCCGTGTGAAGGCCACTGCATGTCTGTGCACTCAGATTTATGGCGTAGAGATAGGGGGAACGGATAGAGAAAGAGAAATGGAGGGAGGAAGCGATAGGAGCGGGAGTCAGGTCCGAGGAGAAGCAGAGCGTGGGAGGGAGAGGAGGAGAGTAGAGGAGAGGTTATTTAGTCGGAGGACAAGGATAGATTTGTGGCCAAGATCAGGGTGAGTGTGCACATTGCAACAGTGCGAGCTATAGTTATAGTTATAGTTATAATTATGCTGAGGAGATGTGTGTGATAAAAGCAGAAGAGGAAGACAAAGAAGCAGGGAGTCTTTAAAAAAAAAAAAGAATGGTAATATGACATATTCCAGGTTCCCGGAATGGAAGGGTTTTGTATGACAAGCAATGCAAAAAGGAGGTTTGTTATTGAAACCTTCTCCTGCTAATCAAGAGTTGACAGGGTGACGTGACGTGTTTTAGTTGATACCTCTGTGAACATGATGATGACTAACTAGGAGGAGAAATGAAATACCTTTCAAATCCCTCATGTCTCTTATTCCCTTCCTTCTAGACCAATACAGTCCAAAGAAAATGGCATTGTAACCTAAATACGTCTGTCTGTCCTGCAACAGGAAGCATGTTTCCATAAAGGGATTTCCATTTTCTCATTAGACAGGAACAGTATCCCCTTTCAACAACATGCTACCATATAAAGTGGCTACAATATTAGCATGCAGATTAAAGTCAGTGTGTGGACATGCTGATACTGTTTCTCCATGTCTGCACACATGTTTTGGATGAAGGCCTTAAACTGGATTTGGTTGCTCTGTTTGCCGTTTTCATAAATATTTGTGTGTATGCCGTGCTGAGTCTAGAAAACCGAAAGGGAGAGAAAGTCAAGGGATTAGTGTTTGTTTGGTCTATTAAGATCTGAGAACCAGGTCTGGCAAATTACACTCTGTTTCTTCTAAAATATCTTCCCACTGAAATCAGTCCGATTCTTTCAGATCCCACAACAGCCTGTGAGAATTTGATGCTTATTGCGTTAGTCTACAAAAAAGATTTCTGACTCATTTTGCTCTGTAACAAATGGACCTTGATGAGGCAGATATAATAAACAACTATGGCTTAGAAACAGGATTTATGATCTTCTTGGTTTTGTTTTGTTTGTTTTTTTCCCTTTCAGGCTTTGCAGAGCTGCAGACAGACATGACAGACCTTACCAAGGAGTTGAATCGCAGCCAGGGCATTCCCTTTTTGGAGTACAAACAGTTTGTCACCCGCACGTTCTTCCCCAAGGTGAGAAAACCTGTTTTTTACCCACTATCTGATCTCGACTGGCGGACTGACAATACCATTTTTCTCAATGGGTTTTTTTCTCCCCTCTACGTGTCCCCTTCCATTTTCCCTCACCTTATCATATTCAGGATAATAATTCACCTTGGAACTTTTTAAACACACACTAGCCGTTTAGTGAAGTGTATCTCAGTTAGGCACCCCACTGTAGAGTTAATGTGTTCTCCATAGGTAAGCGTTTTTCTAAAGTGTGATCCAGCATGAGTGTGGGTTTGTCTTTGCGGGTGGGTGTTTTTCCACCGGCACAGGCAGACAGACGCAGCGCAGCGGGCTTTGTCTGTCCAACCACAGGCATGATGGACTGTCAAGGAGACAGAACAATGGCAGGCACTGAGACAAGGAAACTTTTCCCCCCGATTTCTCAAAACACACTCGTCACTCAGCTCACACACCCACACGGTTTTGCAAGTTTACACGCTGTTACGCAATGTTAGGCTCGCTGGTTTGTTGCAGTGGACACTGGACGCCGTTTGTGGTTGTGAAGGAAGTGTGTGGATAGAAAGAAACGCACAGAATCACCAGCCAGTCTATGAGGCACACGGGTCATCTGTTAGTGTTAAGGACCTCTGCTGCTGTAGACCCTGTTTGCTGTAGTGAGTGGTCGTGAGTGGTCGCAGGGTCAGCTTCATCCACACCGCTACAGTTTCACTTGAAAATGACATTTTCAGGTAAAATCTCTCTGCATCCAGATGAGTGTTTCAGCTGTACATCAGCAGTAATCAGCATCCATACAGAGTAGAGTCAAGCTCAGGCCACATTTTCTGTCCAAACCTGACTGAGCCTGTGTCCTCAACTGAGTGGTTGAAGTCTTTATTTATGGTTACAGCAAACAACCAAAGTTCTTGTTACATCCAGGAGGAAGCAACTACTAGCCCCATGAACACACAGATGCAAAGGATAACATCAACCATGGATATAGGCTCTCATCAGTTTATACTTACCATCCCTTATTTTATATGTTATTGAGCTATTTATTTACAAAATGTAATTTAAAATTGCCATATTTTACTCTGTTTCACTAAAAGATTTTTCTCCAAACCTGTCCAACCTGTCAGGTCTGGTATTCACTTATTGCTTATTTTCAAAGTACTACTAATGAGAAACAACAATAACGAGGTGAAACTGAAACTGAAGGGAGCTTTTTGTTGAGGTTTTCATTGTTTTGGAACTAAAACGTAACCAGATGGCTTTAATTGCCGGGGTAGTGGGGATGACAAAATAACAAAATGGAGTAGTTTGGATGTAAGTCTTCTGCTCACCTTGGCTGTAACAAGTGGATAATTGGGTTACAGTACTGTTGCATGTTTTATTACCGTTCCGTCATCTCTGTGAAACTCTCAGAGTCTGGCAATTCTCTCCTGAAGTTTCTCTGTATTCTCTGCAAACAGAGAATACAGAGTCAACCATGCCATATTCAGAGTCACTTAAATCACCTTTCGTCCTGATTCTGATGCTCAGTTTTAACTTCAATGGGTTGTCTTGACCATATCTTTCTGTCTAAATGCTGTGGGTTGCCCCCATGTTGACTTGGCTGAGTTAGTTGGTGTGGCTAAAAAACAGGCGTACCTAATAAAGTGGCTATCGAGTGTACATAAAACAGTGTTGTCCCTCCACAATTTCCCACTGAGACAGCAAATCCCCTGCCTTTGACCCTTCATGCTCTACTTTCTCTGAGAGCTCCTGCTTCTCTTAGATTACGCTCACACAAAGCAGTGTTAGACGCGGACTTAGACACAGTTCAAGCACAGGCCAAATGTAGCTGTCCTGAAATGACAGGGAGCTGTAAGACTCCCTATTAGCTCCAAGTCAATCTGTCTCCAAAGCCATTAAGGTTTAGGATGTTTTGTGTCATGATGTCGTGTTTTTCTGTCATGCTCATTAAGGGCCCATGTAAGGCCTCTTTAAGAAAGTTCTGCCCTCTGGTTCCAGACTGCAATTTTACCAGACGAGTTTCAAGGCCAGCTCCGCCTTTTTATCTCTGTAATTCCAGTACTGACTAAAGCCAACTTTGTCTTACGCTTTTGTGTGTTGATGTGTGTTGATGTGTGTTTCAGATGTGTTCAGATTACGAGAAGAGTCTCGTCCAGCCCGTCTATGAGAATGATGCTCTGGGCCCTCGAGTGCAGCTGCCGGAGACTCACCCTCTGCTGCAGGACTGGCAGGTGAGGTGTTAAGCCATTATGATGTTAGGATGGGTCGCTCTTTTCCTGACTCAGTGCATTTTTTGCTCACTTTGTTTCTCAAATGGGTCACAACAGAGTTTATTTAGGCTTTGTGGTGAGCTTGTTCTTTGTGAAGTAAAGATTCTGCATTACTGCATTAGAGTGAATATTGTAAAGAGTGGATGGAGCATGTCGGTATTTTTTTTTTTTGTTGCTGTGTATGTGAATACTAATGCATGTCAATCAGTAGTTTCTAGAGAGTGAAAAATTAACAGATTTTCAGCTTGTAAAACAGCAATCTGATGGCACATTTCCACAAGTCCATCACCAGTGTGTTTGTATTTGTATGTATTTACTTGTATGTGTTACATTTTAAGTACCAGTAGTCCTCATGGAGACCAAAACCTACTCCTAATGAAGCAAAACCTAATTTCTGAGGAACTGGTTAAGTTTAGGGCTAAGATTTGAACTGTGGTTGGGTTAAAGTTAGGGACAACAATTTGGTTAGGTTATCTAAATAAATGGAAGGCAATGAGGGTCCCAAAAAGGATGGTGGTGCAAAGTAAAGATTGCAGTGCTGGTAGCGCTAGTTTTGGGTCGGCAGCTGGGGGAGCCTGTCTAACGGTGATGAAGTGCCTTGAATCCACATCGTCTTCCCAGGAAGTGTTTTCCAGGTCACAGCAAATAAATCTCATAGGCAGGCATTTATCTTAATGGACACCTCTGTTCTCCTTCTGTCAGGCTGCAAACTATACCATATGGCTGCAGTCCAGAGGGAAGACTCCATTTCACTGCTACTTAGTCGCAGCCATAGATAGACCATACTCATTAAGTCGACTCGGCACATTTGGAGACAATCACACACAGCAGCAACACCAGATACAGATTCTGTAGAGAGAGGGTCTGCGTAGAGAGGGGGTGTGCCAAAAGAAGCAGGAAAAAGAGCTGTGATAATAAGATGAAGTGATCACTAGATGAGAGGTGGAGAAGTAGACTGGGGAGGTGGCAGCAGGTGTTTGGTGCAATTTAGGTGAGTTTGTGCAGAGAAAAAAAATCTGTGTCTGACCCCACTTGTTCTGTCAGCAGACCAACAACACAACAAGGCCTAACGTTGAGGAGGGCATCACCCTGTTCTCCACTCTTCTCAATAACAAGCACTTTCTCATCACATTTGTCCACGCTTTGGAGCAGCAGAAGGACTTTGCTGTGAGAGACAGGTAACAGCTTCAACTCATGCACAATACTTTAACATCCTTTAACAAATAACAGAAAACAAGTGAAGTCTGTAGGTTTTATGTAACTGAGTGACCTTTGTGAGGAAGATTATTTGTTCTTCAAACTGCAATAATGAATATTTTGCAATTTACTATGGATTAAGGGATTTTGTTTAATGTGGAAGGTGTTGATCATGCTTTTGCACAGAGAATCACCACCCTGTTTTTTTTATTTCATCTTTTACAGCCTATAACTGATGTTTTTGGTGTCACCTTAAAGAGAATTCTAACTTCCTCTGTTTATCCAGTTACTATAATGGGAAATTATTATTTTTTTTATGCAGGACAGTCCGATTTTTTTCTAAAGCTGTTGTATACATCCTAGCAGCACCAGTAACACCATCTTGGTACATACTATCTATCACTAAAGCAGCACTTTCATCTCAGGGTCCTGAAAGTAGCCAGTCATTGTGGAGAATCAGGGAGAAATTCCAGAGGCAAGACCACATCCCCACAGCATCAGCACTTACAGACTGATGTTGCCTCCTTCTGGTGGATTAAAGGGGATTTGTTAGGGAAATCCCCGGCACCTCTGGATTTAGTCACCCAGACACTCCCTGCATTAGATCAGGTCTTTATTTGGCTCTGCAGTCATAGGTGCTGTGGGGAGGAACCTTGTTGTTGTTTCGGTAATGTTCTCTCCACTGACCACACACATGTTTGCATGACCATGTTTTTGCTCATCTGTCTACTCCACAAATCTATTTTCTCTCCCCTCAGATGCAGCCTGGCATCTCTGCTCACCATTGCCCTCCATGGTAAATTGGAGTACTACACCAGTATAATGAAAGATCTGCTGGTCGACCTGATTGACGCTTCAGCCTCAAAGAATCCCAAACTGATGCTGCGTCGCACTGAGTCTGTTGTGGAGAAAATGTTGACCAACTGGATGTCCATCTGCATGTACAGCTACCTCAAGGTGAGGATTCAAAAGATGGAGGATGAGACAAAATGGAATCCTCTAACAAGGACCAGAGTATCAGCAATATGTGTTTAACAGTGAAAAGTCTGAGTTGCATTGTGGGGATCTTTGGAGTGAGAACCCTCCACAGCACTATGAAACCCCTCAGGACTTTTGCTTTTCTCAGCTATTTTTAGTGATGCTTGATTGTCAGACTTTATAGAAGTGGCACTTCTCAAAAGAAAACCCTCGGACTGCTTCAGTCTGACTTTTAAGTTCTTATATATAACAGTTAGGAGGGTTTACTGGTGGAAATTGAATATACTACTATAAGTACAGTACATTCTTACAGGCTGGATTAAGGGTTAGGGTTAAATGTCCAGTGTTTAAGTGACAATTAATGCTTAAACTGTGGACTACAAATAATAGAGAACTGTTTTGCTCACCCCTCCCTTCCCCAAATGTGTCAAAAGACTATGATGGCTTTCACGCACCAGAAAGGATAGTTAGCTGCTAAGATCCATAGTGAGCTTCTGCTTCAAAATGCAAAATGCACACTCTTGCTGGTTTGTCCTTTGATGCTGCTGTAGAAAAACAAGGCCTTTATGGAAGCCTGGACAGCTTAGTTGGCAGAACTCGCCCCCTTTGGGCCAAGGCCCTCTGCAGCGATTCGGGTTCAATTCCGCCCTTTGCTGCCTGTTTGACATATGCTAGGGTTGGAGTAATTGTATTTGACACAAAAAGGGAAAAATGATTGTGAACTCAAGCTTTAAGTGGTTTTGAGGAGGAGAGGGTTACAGTTGTATTTATGAAAATATAGTAAGACATACGATTTGTGTTGAAGTACATGATTTTTGACTCCATTGTTGACATTCTTCAGGAGACAGTGGGTGAGCCTTTCTTCCTGCTGCTATGTGCAATCAAGCAGCAGATCAACAAGGGATCAATAGATGCCATCACAGGAAAGGCCCGCTACACCCTCAACGAGGAGTGGCTGCTCCGCGAGAACATTGAGGCCAAGCCACAGGTCAGATAACCTAATTACTCTCCGTTCATCTTTCACATCCCTAGTTTTTCCCTCAATGAAGCTCAAAAATCAATGTTAAATGTACAATGTTTAATTAAGCAGAAGTTTGAGAGTCACTATGAAATCCAAAAGCTTTGTGTTTGCCTTTGCAGAACATCAACGTGTCCTTTCAGGGCTGTGGCATGGACTCACTATCTGTCAGGGTCATGAACACAGACACAATCTGCCAGGTGAAGGAAAAAATCATTGAAGCTTTTTATAAAAACCTGCCATTCTCCCAGTGGCCGCGAGCAGAGGACGTAGACCTGGGTAAGAGCACATTCTCTCTGATTATTTTCACCCCCCCCCCCAGATATAGTAATCTCTTTTGCAAAAGGTCAATTCCTCTCATGAAGCTCAACTAACCTAAGGCTGCAATATAACAAATGACAGAATCCATCGAGGAGAGTGTACAGTCATAATCACAAAGAGTTATTGCTTTCAAAAGCCGTGGAGCCTGCAGAGCTGATTTGATTAATGGCTGAAGAATATTTCCACAGGTCACGATACGGAACGTTACAGCACAGCTGCCCTCTGTCACACAGATATATTCCAAATTCAGGAAGAATTCTTTTAATATCACTTCCCTCTTTTCTCCTGTTTCCTCTCTCTCCCTCAGAGTGGTTTGACTCAGGCAGCAACAGCAAACTTCTGCAGGATCTGGATAACTCCTCAGTGATGGAGGACGGGCGAAAGAAGCTCAACACAGTCTTCCATTACCAGGTGTGTGTGTGTGTGTGTGTGTGTGTGACCTTATCAGGACCAGTAGTCCTCAGACTACAGAACCTGGTCCTAATGAGGCAGAACCTAATTTTCAAGGGACATAAAGTTTAGGGCTAATATTTGAATTGTGATTAGGTTAGGGTTAGGCATTAACTGGTTATGGTTAAATTCAGGGATGATGCTTTGTTAAGGCTGTCCATATAAACAGGAGTCAATGGAGTTTCCTAAGAAGAATAGCTGCACAAACCTGTGAGGGAAACCTGTGTGTGTGTTTGCACACATTAGTAATTAGAAAGTGTCACATTTGCATTGTAGAGGTCGTTTAATGTAGCAGGTAGCACACCTAAACTGTTGTTTGAAGAGTCTGAATTTAGACAATACAGTAAGCTTTTCTTTTGTATGTACATTTAATCTTTAAATCTGCCATTTAATAACATAATACAAAACATATTTCAATTTTCTGATGATGTGTTTGAACACTGGACATTTTTGAATCTTTGCTATGTCAGAAAAAGAGAAGTAAGTTTGCAGGTTGTTGGTCACATCAGAGGGAACGCGTTTTTGTGGCTGGGAAGTAAAATCACTCCACAGAGAGAATGGAATTGGCAATTGGTTTAAATATAGACCCACACAATCAGACTGTGAGGATGTTTACTTCTTAAAGAAATTGTCTCAAGCAGATCTGTGTAACTTCGGTGTTGTAAACATGTCATGGAGGTTTCTAAAGCAGTTTGACTAGTAACAATAAAGAGATTACTTAGAGATTACTTATGAGTCATAGGGAGGATTTAAATTTACTCAGACTGATGTAGGAGCTAAAATTCCATCTAATCGATTCCTGCGCGATTAGATCGAATAATTGTGTAGGTGCTGATAGATTATCTTTAAAGTCACAGTGTGTCACTTTTGGTGATTTTTGGATGTTGAATATGTCATTATTCTGCCTCAGTTTGATCTGAAAACGGATTCTGTGAAGCAAAGCTATCAGCATTTATATAATCATCTGCTGAACCTTTTTTTTTCAGCAGTAGAATTCACTTCTAAAATTTTTTATGGCTTCTTTGTGTTTTCAGTCGTACTTCAGTCGTCTTGCTTTTCAAGCACAATGTTGCTGTTACCTCCATCTGTTTTAAAACAAAAATAAACAATTTCCTGTGATCAGTGTGAGAATGTTTCTCGGTGACACAAGATTCAAACACTGTTATTATTACAGAGAGCTGTGTGGAATTAATTGTTATTACTACTAAATTATCAACTGTTTATAATAGTAACATTATATCAGTCCAGAAAAACAATCTTAAAATCAGATGAATATAATCCATAGTGTCTGTTTTGTTTATTTTTGTACACAATCATTCAGACACAAAATTATTTCAGGAATGTATTTAAGTGCATATAAAGAGCACCATATAATTTACAATTTAACAGCTCATCAATTTATATTGCTACTGTAAATAGTTCAAAAAGTATTTGGTTTGTTGAAGTACCAGTAACTCATAACGTCTTGTAAAGAAAAATAACCAAGGTCCTGGTGTCCAAATTAAGAATGTCCTTATGTGTGTTTGCTTATGTCTACGATGATTTGTGCTTGAATAAGCACAAGCTCTGTGTCCCCTCGAACTTTGACCCCTTACCTGTACTTGTTAAGTGCTCTGTTTAGTTTTTGCTGAGCCATGAGGGACAGAGCTGAGAAAGCAATGAGCCACGGCGTGTACTAACAGTAAGAGTCTGGCTTCACTGGCAAAGCTGTTCAATCCATTTCACCAGGAGTCGACTTTAATGAGCGCAGCCCGGCTCCCGCTGACTTTCCACCACTAGACACACGCAACACCAACGCAGACAAATGCACGTCTCAGCACCGCACTGCCCCCAAAGGACCTGCTTAATAATGCTGTTCTGGTGCACCATGTCTCACCCCTGACCCCATGCCCTCTGTCCTCTCTCATCTTTCCTCTCCTTCTCTCTTCCTCTCGCTCTCTCTCTCCTCACAGATCCCAGAGGGGGCATCACTGGCCATGAGCCTGAAAGACAAGAGAGAGAACACCCTGGGGAGAGGTATGTCACCTTTAAATGCACCCACTTCCTGTCGCCGTGTCACCCACACTTACCCACACTTGGATAAATACACTCGATCACAAAAACACTGCACATGCTTAGCTGGTCACGAGAACATGATATGCTCACGTAAACACACATGAAACCGCACACCCTCCATATCCCAGAAGACACAGCACAGCCATCCCGAACACACCCCCACCTCATTAATCACAACACTTACTCTCGTGCTTCGCTCCTGCTTTAATCTGAGCTCTTTTTTCCACGTTATAGATGTATTTCATTAGCAAAATGTCAGCTTGTAAGGGGGAAAAAAAATGCAACACACGTTGGCACATTGTCCAGCCTCGAGTGTAATATAATGACCTACACTGCCTGTTGACAGATGAGTTTACATACAGCCTTTAATGGGCTTGTTCATTTGTTGTCTAAAGGTCTACCTTACATAATCAGTGCCAGACCAGAGCTCAGTCCTGCTGCAGCTCTGTCCATCACATCCTCCCTTTTCATTCGTACTGTGCCAAAAATAGGCTTACGTGGACCAAACTTGGCTCTGTCTTCAAAGCGCCAAGGCCGGGGGTGTTATGAAAGTGTAGTGCTCCCTGGCTAATATAAAACACTGTCCTGTCTGCCTGTGATCCATGTTGAGGGTCTGGACTGTGGCCCACTGGGCAGAAGGAGCATCACTGGCAGCTGTAATGAGAACACACACTCACCATGTGTG
Source organism: Brachirus orientalis (assembly GCA_016785285.1). Classification (NCBI taxonomy): domain Eukaryota; kingdom Metazoa; phylum Chordata; class Actinopteri; order Pleuronectiformes; family Soleidae; genus Brachirus; species Brachirus orientalis. The sequence continues at coordinate 2,609,694 of JAFBJR010000570.1, forward strand.
TGTTTGTTTCTGTGTACAGTACATTTACTGTCTCTCTCTGTTTGCCTGCGCTCATGTGCATATGTTTGGACATTCATGTACATGCTCCCTCATAACAGCTCATTCATTTGTATGAGTTTGTTTGTGTGCAAACCTATGTATAAACCAGTGAGGTTTAATGCTCTTTTCCCAGCGTTGGTCGAGCATTACCATCTCATTACACCGGCTCCGGAGCCAATCGCAGACCCTGTGTCTGTCTCCCCTAATCTCTCTCTTTTCTCTCTCCTTTCACTCGTAATCTTTCACTTTCATTCTCTCAGACAGCTCCCCTCCCCTACCAGCCCACAGTCCACCTTAATCACGTTCTCCTCCTGCATGAACTCTATCTCTCTTGCTCTCCTGTCAATCTCCCTCTTGTTTTGTTTAGTTCTTTTCTCTCCTTCTCTGTCACACTCCTCTGTGGTGTCCCTCCTCCTGTCTCCTCCCATTCACTCCTGTCTCAAACTTGCTGATTGCACATTGTTTCACGCTGTGTGTTTCTTTTTTTGTCTCTTCCTCTCTAGTCAAAGATCTGGATACAGAGAAATACGTACATTTGGTGAGTATGTACTCACAGTTAATCATAATGTTTCTTTAACCGTTCACTCGGTTCAGTGCCAGAGCTTTTCCTGTGCGTGGCATTTAGTCAGCTCCGAGCAGTCCTGGGGACAGAGAGAAAGGTGGTGAATGTAGGTGAAAAGGAAAGCTGCTGAGAGGACATGACAGCACTAATGCTGCTTAAGCTCCTTTATAAACGTCAGCTAAGATATGGGCCCTTTGACTTCAAAATAATGAGTTCTTTGGAAGACAATTTCCCGGATGACTAGTTAGTTAGACAGAACGGTTCCATCACCCTTTTTTTGACACAAGAAGCTGGAATTTTATTTTTTTCCCCCTGTCCTGATTTAGACCTATGTGAGTAAGTCAAGCACATGATCTTGGACATGGCAAAAAGAAAAAAGGAGAATTTCCCAACTTGCATCACTTCCTCAATTCTGCTATTCAATTCTCCATAATGTGGTTTCTGGAGTATGTTTCTAACGTATGAAAACAAAAAAAGAAAATTCCTACTTAAGATACAGTAGAGTATTTGAGTTCTCATGGGAGCTCATTGTAGTGTGTAGAGTTTATTGACCTTTGGCTTCTGTTGTGTTTCAGGTCCTACCTCATGATGAGCTAATGGAGACCAAGAGGTCACACAGACAGAGTCACCGCAAGAAAGTCCTGCCTGAAATCTACCTGACACGCTTGCTCTCTACCAAGGTGAATAATTCTGTTGCATTCACTGGCCACTTTATTAGGTACATCATTATGCCTAAGAAAGTGACAGGAGTGGCAGCCAGTGTGGTCACCTGCTGTTGTAGCCTGTCTGCCTCAAGGTTTGATGTGCCGTGCATTTAGAGATGATCTTCTTCATACCTTTGCTGTAATGAGAGGTTATATTTCAGTCACTGTTGTGTGTAATAGCCCACTCCAAGTAATCAAAAACCAACTTTAAACTGGGTTTGAATGGGGTTTGTGTTTCATGTGGGAATGTGTTTCATCGGCATTCACTCCCAGGCAAGTGGCAAGACTCTCAACTCCTTTTTTAGGCCTCGAGATTCCCATTTTTGCCATCACCACATTGAGGTTTTACAACCAAAGGTTTACAGACATCACCAGCAACCACGTTCCTATTGGATAGTACCAGCTGTCAATCACACTGGTATCCACTCAAACTAGCAACCAAGACCATTAACGCCTCAGAAAAAATGTTTACTGGCATAAATGAAGTTAAAAGTTGGCTATTTTTTCCAAAGACTTCCATTCAAATTGACCAATGGAGTCGCCCCCTGGTGGCTATTCAATATGGTTTTACTTCCAGGATGGCCTCAGCCAGCAAACTGGATGGCTGCATCCACTTTTTATGTACAGTCAGATGTCTCTGCAATCCACACAGTTTTTGTCAGCTTCGCATCCACTATTGGTGGCTACATTAATGTCTTCTTTTTCTTCATATTTTGGCAGTTATACTGTATAAATTACTGAGTTACCTCTGGCATAGCTGTTAGCCATAACTGTTTTTAGCCAAATTTACTTTTTACAACTTTGGACAGAGATCACTTTTGTATGTCATAATTCTGTTTAAATAAAAACTGAATAATGAACTAAAGATACAACAAGAAGTAACCACTTTAACACTGTCACTGATTTCGGTGGAGTTGAGGTTAAATTCAGTTCAGTTTTTGAGGTTGATTTTGTCTTCATCTCCTTTTTTTTCCCAAAGCATTTGGGATGTCACAATTCATGCATGGAACAACCACTGGCAATAGGAATGGTGTTCATTTTAGTGTGAGCTAGGCTTTACTGTTGCCCTCCTATCATCTCAAACCAGTCTGGTCATTCTCCTCTGACCTCTGGCAGCAACGAGGCATTTTCCGCCTGCAGAACTGCTGCTCAACACATATTTTTTTTCTTTGTCAGACCATTCTCTGTAAACCCTAGAGATGGGTGCATGTGAAATTCCCAGTAGATCAGCAGTTTCTAAAATATTCATAGCAGCCCATCTGGCACCACCACCAACAAGTCACTAAAATCACCTTTCCTTCCCCATTCTAATGCTTAGTTTGAATTCCAGCAGGTTGTCCTGACCATGTCGATCGGCCTAAATGAACTAAATGAACATATCTACAGTATGTGCTTAAATGTATTCAGTTGCTGCTACGTATGTGATTTGGTGATTAGATATTTACATTAGCATTCAGTTGACCAGGTGTACCTGATAAAAGGCCTTGAGATTGAATAGTATTGCTCTATTTTACATTTCTTTCCTTCATATTAACCTCTGAGTCAGATGAGACCGTGTCACTTTATATGTATGAGCCACCTTTTTTCTCTTCATCTCCACAGGGAACCCTTCAGAAGTTCTTGGATGACCTCTTTCAAGCCATCCTTAGCATACCGCCGGATCGCCCCCCTTTAGCTGTCAAATATTTCTTTGACTTCCTGGAAGAACAGGCTGACAAACGGGCCATCACAGACCCAGACACCCTGCACATCTGGAAAACCAACAGGTAGATAACTTAGCTCTTTGTTCAAAGCCCCATTTGTTTAACGTACTGCAAGTACAAGGCTTTAAAAGTGAATCTTTCCCTCTCGCTGCAGTTTACCTCTGCGTTTCTGGGTGAACATCCTGAAGAATCCTCAGTTTGTCTTTGACATTGATAAGACGGATCACATGGATGCCTGTCTGTCTGTCATCGCCCAGGCTTTCATTGACGCCTGCTCCATTTCTGACCTGCAGCTTGGCAAGGTGAGTCTATTGATCTGCTTACCCTGTTTATTCAAGGTTTTGAAGGAGTTTTAGTGTCACTGTGGCCACCTCCCTTATATGTATTTTTTCACATAATTTGGGGACTTTTATGGGTAAACAAGAACATTTTCTTATACCTAAAAAGTTATGCAATCAAATATGCAGAATTAGCTTCCAGCAGTTCATGTTTATGTGTGAAAGCATGATGAGTTATGGAGGTCAAGTAGTTGCAGTTGAGTTTACTAGTTAGTTTTTTTTTATTAGTGCTTGAAATGTTATTCAGTGTCAACTGAAACACTTCTCATTCACTTTGAATGGAGCAGTGTCAAGTGCTGCTGAACTGCATTTTAGATATGTTTCTGTGCTAGTGTTGACTGTTAATCAACACATGTTATGCAACTACACCAACAGGTGCTTGCCAGTCACTTTAATACATTAATCACAAACACTACACGGCACAAATGGAGCTCTTAGACAACATTGTAATCCCCTTTGCCAATTTTGTTGTTGGATTAAGTACACCCAACAATGTTGCATACATCACCATCACTTTTGCACCATTAGCAACTCTTGCTACATCATCTGCCATGATAATAGCCACCTGAAGTGTTAGGCCTGCCCACCGTCAAGCATTAAAGGGATCCGTACATCTGAGTCCCATTAGCCTCAACCTGTGGGAGGAACAGCGATGCCAACATCTGTCATCTGGTTTGAAAGCAGTTTGTCTCAATACACTCACACCAGCTTTGACGTTTTATTGAATCCATCTTTGTCGACAGCACTGTGCAAGTTCAGTTATTGATGCCACGCAATAAAGCCACCAACTGGTCAACTCAACCATAACTCTGCTTATGAGTGTATCAAGGCAAACTGCTCCCTAAAGCTAGATAGATATAGAATCCCTGTTCTTCCCGTAGGATTCAGACTAAGGGGGCGCTACAGACAGATTTATGGATGTTTACTCAGTAAGTGTCAGGATGTTCATCTCTCTCCTTCGCTCTGCTGAGCTGCTGAAAACCTCTGATCTCTAATACAGGAATGATTATTATAAATACCTCATCGAGCTGATTAAATGCATGATTGAGTAAAAGGTATAGATCTGTGTCTCTCATCTGTCTGTCTCTGTATATATCTGCGTCACACTCACACCTCCTGAGTCCCCTGTGAACCCTCATCCCAAAGCCTTTAGACTGTCAGCTCCATCTACCTCTGCTCATGTTATTTCAGCCCAGTCAGCCCATCCAAGGTCATGAGCACCAGGGATCCCTCTTGGTGTTGTGCGCGAGGGCATGTGTGTGTGTGTGTCTCAAATCCGTCTAATCCCTCAGACACCGCGACCCTGAGCACGTTCTGCTTCCTGTCTTTCTTTGACTGAGTTCCTCCATGCAGGAAGTCAAGGATTCATCAAATAATGCTCCCCTTTCACTGGGAAACTTTCTGATTTATTTATTTGATCTTTGAGCCAAAGTCAGTGCACTGAAGAGCAGCAGTATCCACATATACTCGCATGCAGTTTCACATATGTCCGCACATAAAAGCCAGCAGCTGTCAGACATTTTTGCTCAGTGTGTGCGTATCTACTGCCTCCTCATTAACATGTGGCATCTGGCTTTTCAAGCACAGTTGCACGGAGTCGACAGGTTCAAGGATATGGCTGCTTTTTTCTCATTTACCATCAGGAGACTAACATGACACACGTCTACATTATGTTTACCTCAGGTGCACTGTATACGAGGGTAGGAAATCAACTCTTTTAACAGGATATTCCCAGGGAAATTGGGAAATACCTTGTTTCGTCAGGATAGAATGATTAATGTCAACTGCACTTCCATTTTCTACCGCTTTATCCACTAGGGGTCGCGGGGGGGCTGGTGCCTATCTCCAGCTAGCATAGGGCGAGAGGCAGGGTACACCCTGGACAGGTCGCCAGTCCATCACAGGGCCACATAGAGACAGACAACCATTCACTCTCACATTCATACCTACGGGTTCCAACCAGGTTGTGAACCCGGGACCTCTTGCTGCAAAGGCAAGAGTGCTAACCACTACACCAATCCATAACAGCTAAAAAGATGTAATGTAGGAAAATGCTTTAAAATTTGTCAGTACTGTTGGTTAACATTCAGATTAAGTCCATCTTCCACTCCACAGAGTAACATGTTTGACAGCTTTTATAGCTTTTATCGGCAACTCTTGTTCTGGTAATAAGCATGGCTCCCGGCTGGTAAACGATGCTGTTAGCAAGCTTGGATGAAAGGGTGGGAGTTTTGTATGCCACAGATGCTTAGTTGGCCATTGACCTGCGCTTTGCAATAGTTAAAAGTGATATATGTAACAAATGTATTATATTAGGACCTAAAAGGACTATGATGTGTGGTACATGTTAAACTGAAGTGCTTTATTTATTTATTATTATAACAATAAATTCACAAAATACATTTTCATTCATGGGCCACAAAACTGTGTTTATGATTTGGCCACTAATAATGCATCTCAAAAAATTTCAAAATAAGGGATGCCAGAAGAATGAGCAGAAAGCAGAAATACCCAAAAAGCCTCAGTACCCCTCTCAGAAATGTCTTGACCAGAGGAGAAGAAAAACAAGGATCTGCAGTGGAGATGTGTTAAAATACAAATGACTGAAAGCGGAGAGGAAGTTGAAGACAGACATGATGGTTGTGAAAACTTTTGGGTCCTTTTTTCACTTACAGGGAAGCCAAACAGAGAATGTCAGCCAAGGTTAACTAACTCTCTCGTGTGTGTGAACAAAGACAGTGTGATACCAGTGCAGTGCAGCTTCTTCCATATTTCTTGAAAAATGCCCACTCTTGAAATTTTCATAGTTGGGACTTCATTAACTATTTTTACTAGGGCTGAAATGATTATCCGATTAATAATCGATTACCAAATCAATCGTCAATTATTTTGATAATAAAATATTCAGTTTTTTAATAATTGAAAAGTTTTCTGATTTTTCAGCTTTTCAGTTTCATTGCTCCATTTGACAAAGAAATAATCAAAAAGTAATTGATTTTGGGTTGTAGACAAAATAAGACATTTGAGAACATCATTTTCAAGGTTTGGTAAACACTGACCAACACAATTCAACATTTTACGGACCAAAGAAATACCCAATTAATTAAGAAAATAAATGACAAATTAATCAATTATGAAAATAATTGTAAGTTGCAGTTTAATATAGTATACACTAAAGGTCATTGATGTACATATTTTACTTGTATCACCTTTAAAAATCTATTTAACACAGGCATTAAAAGCCTCTGAAGGGCATTTTCAGATATTTCAAGGACATTTTGCCCAAGCTTTGCTCATTTCTGACTCTGCCATACAGTCATTCATTTGTGCATTTGTGAGTGTGAGTGATGGCCATGGGACAGAGGAGGGAAGAGTGGAGGGTGTGGGGTTCTGGATTAGCAGAAGCACAGCGGGGGTGAAAGAGTCCGCAGTGCTCGCCGTTTCCACGGAAACCATCTTATCTGGCAAAATGCAGACACAGAGGGCCACAGGGTCACAGGAGGGTTACTGGGCAGATGGGCAGACAGCAGGAAGTGACCTTGCGGACAGGAAGTGAGAGGGTCCCATATCAGTAGGAGTGACTGTGGTCACAGTCATTCAGTCCCCCAGCACTTTTTCACAGACGCATATTAGGTGACACAAATAATTCTTGACATATAGAAATATTAGGGTGCATCGTAAGCGCTTTCACTGATCCTAAAAGCTGAGGCTGAGTCTGTTTTACCACTCTGTCCTACTTTCTCTCTCACACACACTCGCACACACAACAGTAGTCCCCACTTAAACCTGTATATGCCTGCTACTTCTTAGCCCCTACTTCTCTTTGTGCTTGAATAAGCAGAAGAGCCAAAGCCTGGAGTAACTGTGAAGAAAGTGGCACAGGCATGAAGGAGTCTTACTTTTTAGACTGGAATGTTCCTTCTCTGGCACTGGAGCTTAGAGTCACTGCTGGCAAGTTCAGACGACGTATACGACAAATAACACCCAGATCAGCTCTTTATAAGACAACAGAGGTACAGAAGTTTGTCAAAGTAGCAATGCCACTTTGTAACACTGACGCTGGGAATACTGTTAAAATGAATTTTACTGGTATTATTGTTTTGGTAAAACAGAAATCTTTCCAGTGGGGCTGCAACTAAGGATTATATTCATTAGTGATAAAATTCTGTTGACTAATTAGGTGATTAATCAATTTGTTTTTCGGTCCAGAAAATGAAGAAGAAAAAAAAACAAAACAAAAAAAAATGTTGATCTGTGTTTCCTAAACCTCCAAATGATGATGTTTTCAAGAAAATTATTTTTCATCAGACACTATTCAAATTATAACTGAAATCTGAGAATTATTGATTAACAGATTATTGCAATCATTGAGTGTGATTTAAGGAGCTGATAATAATTGATTTATTTTTTTGCAATGGCATGGATGGTATGGAATCATAAACATACATGTATAGATATTATTGCTATAATTTTACTGATCTGATATATATATATACTTTATTTCCTTTGTGCAGCATGTAAATTTCGCCTGATGACATAGATTCAAAAAAACGCTGTACTGAGAAACAGAGAGCTGATAGGCTTAATCAGCATCGAGTAATGTATTTTAATTTGTTCATTTATATTTAAAGGTTACACACTACAGCCTTAATTTCATGTTTACATAAACATACATCTAAAATGAAGCATACAATTAAAATCACAGTGCAATTGCCTCAAAAAGTATACTTAATTACACTACTTGAGTTAGGGTCTTATTAGGTGACCATTTCAGCTTTATTTGAACACATTTCATACATGGGAGCAACTCATTCAGCTTTAAATAAGACAAATAACTGTAAAAATTTGAAAATTAATATAAATAGGGTACAGAAAAAGAAAACAAAAAGATTGACTAGAATGGAATATAAAATATGATAATTTACATTAAATGTGTTTAAATAATGTACAGTGTAGCAACAGATTAAACTTTAAAGTGCTTTAAAAGAGCTCAATCGTAAGCATACTGTGTTAACCTGGATTATATGTTCACATTTGACATAGATTTCTGTTGAAGCGTAACAGCATATTTGGGCACGACTATCTGACCCGAGTCAATAGATCTTAGAGGCCTATTTGCTTTATATTCTTTTAATATATCATTAATGTGTTCTGGACCTAAACCATTTAGTGATTTGTAGCCTAGCAGCAGAAGTATAAAGACTATTTTATTAATGTGAGTGGGAGTCAGAGTGAAGACTTTCTGAATGAGCTGCAGCTGTTTCTGTGTCCTGTGATGAATTTTTCAGTTGACAAAGTGGTCCATATAGTGTACAGTCAGCCCTCCTGATCTTGTTAGCTTTTAGTTTCATTTTGAAATTTTCTTCCCCTGTTTGTATCTCAGGCTCTGCCAAGGCTTTTATAAGGTCAGAGTCAGTCAACATCTAACTTGTTTGACTTTGGTCCAGAGCACCACATGAGCAGAGGCACACCAGTCCAAAATAATGTTAGTTAAAACTCTGACATGACTGAAATATGTGTGTGCGTGTGTGTGTGTGTGTGTGTGTGTGCCCTTTTTGCAGGACTCCCCTACCAACAAGCTGCTGTATGCCAAGGAGATCCCAGAATATAAGAAGAGAGTGCAGTGCTACTACAGGCAGATACAGGAAATGGCTCCTCTGAGTGAACAGGAGATGAACGCTCACCTGGCTGAGGAGTCACGGGTGAGTTCCCTGAATGGTTACTTGCTCCTGTGTGCTTGTGTTTATGATGTAAAATTAACTCTAACGTTATTGTTATCTGTCCTGTAGAAATACAGAAATGAATTCAACACCAACCTGGCCTTGACGGAAATCTACAAATACGCCAAAAGATACAGAAACCAGGTGAGAGAAGATATTCTTACGCCACAGCTGTGTCCCTCTGACGTCAGGTTATTGTACAGTACGTCGTGTTTAAACTGGCCTCTTTCTGCTGCCACGACGCCTTCATCGGCCACTGTGGCTGTATCAGGTTTCACAGATTGGTATCAGGGTGAGTTAGTGGGAGATTATGTACATGTTGAGGGATGTATCAAACTATGAACAGGCTTACAACACGTTGCTCAGTCTAAGTAGATGTTACCTTTTGATAAGGTACTGACACAATTCACCAATGTCTTGATTGCATTTTTCATCTTTAATGCAAAATCAACAGACAATAAAGACAAGATTTTTATGTTTTGTTTTTTTTTTTTGTACTTTAACCTTTATTTAACCAGATAAAATCCCATTGAGATCTAGGTTTCTTTTGCAAGGGCAACCTGGTCAAGAGGTCAGCAGCACTCGTTAAAAAACAAGTTCAAAAGACAGATTGCAAATAATAAATTAAATAATTCACTAATTTGGAGATTCAGAACAGTTGTCAGTAACAAAGTGCGGTTGTTGAACACAACAACTGCTTGTCGTTGTCGAACGTTTAAGATGGAATGAAAAGCTTTGAGTCAGATCAGTTCATATAATAGTTTCAGTTCAGTTTTCATATTCCAAGCAAAGGGAGTGACAAAGCTGAATGCTCGTTTCCACAATTCAGTCCGAACTCAGTGAACAGTCAAGTGATAAATGCCTCAAAACGTAAAGCATAGTGGCTATAAATAACAAGCAAGGACATACAAAATAATTGAGTAAAACAAACTCCCTCCCAGGTGTACATCCTGGCGTATCTGTCTCTTTATTTGTGTACACTGAGTTATGAATTTTCTTTTTAAGGACTTTTAATGAAGGGTTAAGGCATAACACATAACACATTTTTTTTTCCAGTTGAAGGCTTGATAACATTTGGTCTGTTTGTTTTTTTCCCCAAAATATTACTGCAACTCTTTATACATTTATCAGACTGAGGTTCATCAGTGTCTGTTCACTCTTACTGTAATTATGTTTTTGTGGATACAACCCGAGTAGAAAAATGATTTTCCTTGTCACAGCCTGCAGTTCCTCCCAAAATGTTCTGATTTTATTACATTCCTTTCACTTCATTATATTTCATATAAATATGTGGAAAATAATTTCTCTGGTGATACATAAGTTTGCATTAGCCATGTTATTGTAGTGACCTACATTTTATTTGTCTTTTGTCTTCCTCTCTAATTTTTATTTCATTTTTCATCATTAATGCAAATATAGTCAATATACAATAAAGACAACAAAAACAGCAGTAACAAACAAACATGTAAATCATGAACGATTGAAAAAAACACACATAAAAATTACTCTCCCAGGTTTACTTTCTGACATATCTGTTTTCTTTACTCAGTTATTAAATGTCCTCTTCGAACAAATCCATATTTTTAATGAAGTCCATATATTCAAAGACGAGTAGAAGATTTTTTCTGGATCCAGTGGAACTGTTTTAAAATTATTTTCTCTGTCACAGCCTGCAGTTCCTCCCCAAAAAAATGTTCTGATTTTATTACACTCCCAGATACAATGAAACAGATACAAATTAGTTCATTTCCCTTCATTCACTTCAATACAAATATCTGGAATATTTTTTGTTAAATCTACTTAATTTCTCTGGTGTTTCCCTGGTCGGTTCACAATAACCATTTGTATTCTATTAATCTAAAATTTGCATGTAGTGTTTGTTCATTGACTCCAATCTTCCTCCATAATTTCGGACTGTAAATTTTCCTCCTGACTGCCCTCTACTAACCCCCTGTGCCTTGAATCCGCATGAGATAATGTTTAGAGAAAACATAGATCCCAGCAGGAACACAAGGAAAGAGATTTTAATCATGAAGCCTAACCCTAACCTTTACCTAATAAAATATATCTATCATCTTAAATGTCAAGTTTAATGGCTTTAAAATCAAAACTGCTTAGTTTTCGCAGCCTTTTATATGTACTCATGTCAAGTGACTTGTTTCACAGAGGCCACCATCGTGCACAGTGTTTCAACAGGCAAATATATACAAATATACAAACCGGCCAGAACATGCATTTTGAGTTTTGAAGTGCAAGCTCGGTCGATAAGCAGAGACGTGCAGCTTCACTCATGTATGCCCGAAACATAAACCAAGGAAGAAAAGTTGTTGACAGTTTTTACATCCTTTCTGGTATGTGAAGGCGACTGCAGTGTTTATGTACACTGTCATAATAAATATGTTTGTCGCTTTATCTCGCTGTTAAACAGACTTTTCTGATGGGTAACTAGAGCTAAAACTAACCATTATCTTGTTGAAAAATATTCAATTTTATTTTTCATACCTGGCATAATGATGTTCTCAAATGTCTTGTTTTGGTCCACAAACCAAAACGATGGAGTTTTAGAGATTTATTTTTTACATGGAGCAAAGAAACCAGATAATATCCACATTTAAGTAGTTTTAATTCTTATAAAAACACTCAAGCTGATTAATCAAGTATCAAAATAGTTGAAATTAACTTAGTAAGTAATTGATTAAACAACTGATATATTGAGTAATTGTTTCAGCACTACTGGCAACTGATGTTTGCGTTTCTTTATAAACGCTCTCTCCCGGCACCAAAGTCCATAAAAGAGCATTTTGTAGCTCATGGGAACATGAGACACACTGTTCTGTTGCTGTCTTGTTTGTTACATTTACATTTAGGTAAATCCAAACAAGGGATTTCACACACCAAAGTCACATTTGACCATAATGCCCGGATTTCCTCCGTTGTCTATGGAGAGTTTCCAAATTAAGTGACAAAAATAATTGTGAGTGCCACAAACAGATGACTCTTCTGCCTGTTCTTTGCTCAACACTTCATGGAATCTTGGAGGCCTTTGTGTACCAGACAGGATGTGATCTCTCTCTCTCTCTCTCTCTCTCTCCACTCCTCCATTCTCTCTGACATTTCCTTCTCCTCCTTTGTTTGCATCGGCAGTAATCTTACGCCTCAAAAGTCACGTACGTTCAGGCTGCTGTAGTAAAGTACATAGAAAAGGCGTATTTTAAGGCTACAAAACCCACGTTTTTTTTTAAATACATCTGTGCAAACACACGTATTGGTAGTACGTTCAGTTTCCACACATTTTCAGCTGAAAAACATTGGCTCTGCATCGTCCAAGCAGCAGTCACAGTCTCTTCTGTGTCCTGTTGGCCCTGTTGGCCCACATGCAGTGAACCTTTCACTTTAGACAAACAGCCCGCTGTTTGCTCTCCCTTTTTCCACCACACCTATACAGTCTATCACTTTAATGACAGTGTGAAGTTGCAGGGATATGTTTTGTATGTGCTGTTTCTCCCTCTTCAGGCCCTTGCTGTCCTCCCCCATGCCTCCTCACTGCTGTGACTCGTCTCTGGAGAGGTTTAGTCAGTGGTGACTGGGCCTTTAATGGAGCACCCTCATGATAATACACTTTAGCCGCTTTCCTCGTGTCATGCTACTGTACTGACGTAGGCCAGGGGTTTAGACTGTGATTCACAGAGCTCTGTGAATGGCCCCTGATTGCCTATTCTCTCGCCGCGGCTCAGCTCGCTCTGCCTGGTAGCACACTGTCGCTAAGAGCCCATAAATCCCACTGACACGGTGACAACTACTGGGCATGAAAAACAGAGCAGATGTGGGTTTTGTAAATATGTGAAGAGCGAGGGCTTTTGTGGTGTGGAGGCATGCGTGGAGAGGAGGCTCAAGCACTTTACTGGTTCCACTGCTGCTCTCTCCTCTTTCCTTTCTCGTTCAACTGTCTCCGTCCAGGCAGGTGGCCAGATAGATAGATAGAAATAAGTTAAGGAATCTCTCAATTGTGTACACGTAACATGCGTACCACAGCGACATTTAGCGCTTAAATCGGTCACTGCAACCCCACGAAAACAGCGCAGAATTTTCCAAAAATACAGAAATGAGAAATCACGTACACATACATAACTTCCACTTCTGTTTCATTTTTAGAAACATTGAACCTATTTGGTTAATTTTGGCATGTCAGCACCAGTCGGAAATTGTACGTGAGAGTATGAGTACAAGGAGGCGACAATAAGGGACCATAAAAACCATCTATTCATTTTAAATATCTACTAATAAAGTGAAAAAGAGAGAGAGGGTAATAGTTTTACCTAATGTTGGTTGAAGATTAGAGGTGTGCAGTACTGCAGAATTTGAAATTGACACGGTACCGGCCAGCATTATTGATACCGAATACCAACATTTTTGACACTAACTCACAATTATTCAACTAGATAGGCCATAAATCTTCATCCTCCATTATATAAAACATCTTGAAGTCAGCGTGCTGTTATTTGCTTTTCACGAATGTGAAAATACATACTTTTCCTAAAGAAGGCAAAGTAAATCAAGTGCTCCCTGAACAGCTGCATGTGTCAGTCACAGTTTCTGCTGATTTCTTCACCGTCCAGCTTCTGTTACTGTGCTACTATTCTACTATTGTGTTTTTATTTATTCATTTTACATTTTAAAACGTCTCAATGATTTTTGAATGGCTGTTATATTCACTAGTGTACATTCTTCTGGGTGCGGTTTTCATGTAAGCCTCTCTAGCCTGCAAACATTTTATACCGAGTACCACCTGAGGAAACATTGAGCTCTAGAACACCAATTATCACGCCAATTATCACCGATGAATGCTAGACAGCCACTGAATGCTAGACAGCCACTGAAAGTCATCTTGGGTGTGTTTTCATGTCTTGTCCACCCTGGTCAGGTGGTGAACGCCCTGGAGTCCAACCCCACTGCACGTCGCACTCAGCTGCACCACAAGTTCGAGCAGGTCATTGCTCTCGTGGAGGACAACATCTACGAGTGCTGCAGCGAAGCCTGAACCTGCCTGCCTCTTCTACTCGCCAACCTCTTCCTCCTGCTGACAGCTGCCTGTCTCACACCTACACAGTTACTTGGGAATGTCAGCCTCTTGCTGAGTTAGCCTTCACGAGTGTCACTGTTATTCCCTCAGACTCTCACAAGCATAAAAATTGGCAGAGTGAAGGACTTAAATCTGCCTGTCAAGCGTTTGCAAAGTGTTCCTCCTTTCATCTGGAAACGCCACGCCAATCTCCCAAAGACTTCCCAGCGACACAGACAGAATTCCAGTTTGGCTCAGCTATGCTTTATGTCTTGGATGTCTTTACAGTTACTGGGAGCTACAGCAAGCCCTGGTGGCAATCTTTTAACGCACTGAACCCTTTTCTGAAGGGAATGAGCCAATGATGCACTGTACTGTATTATAATGTCAATAGCAATATTTATAGATGTGTTATAATGCTTTCAGGTGGCCTGTTTATCAGGATTAGCTGAAACTCCTCCTATTTACTGAAGCCTGCACTGCTCTCAGGTGTGATTGGTGAAGATGGGTGATGTGCTGCCGTTTGTTGTCTGGACAATACGTCTCTTTTTGCTTTGCAGGTTGAAGACGGAGGAGGAGTGGACAGAGAAACATGAATGACTGAAATGACTGAAATGGGTCGTTGTGTGGTTCACTGGGAAGAGCTGCATCAGAGAGAGATGTGTTGATCAGTGTTCTTGTAAAACAAATCATCCTGTTGAATTCTGACCAATGTACAAGAGGGAAATTTACATATATGACATAAAAGTGAGGTCAATATAATCTGAGGAGAGACTGTATTTGTGAAGCCAAATGACCTGTCCAAGTTTGTGAAATTAATTACAGTATTTAGGATTTAAAAATGTCGAATAATGACAACATTTATCGTACACAAGTGTAAGAGTGCTTCATTTTTAAAGTGCATTATGGGTAAAGGGATTTTTTTTAATGGATGGATGGCGTATTGACACATTATCAGCACTGACACTTTCTGTGACCCAGCCTCAGAACCGTACACTTACTTCAGTGCCTGCCTAATAGAATATGTTTGTCACAATTTCAGCAGAAATTGAAGCCGAAGTTTGTAACCTGCTCACTCTCGCTCACCAAAGTCCATAAAGATAATCTGCATTTTTAGGAATACAGAATCTGGTGGTCTACTGCTGTGTATTTTGGTAAGTTTCTGTCACTTAAGTTAATCCAAAAGGAGGATTTCAAACACCAAAGCACACACTTAAACTTACTGATGGAGGCAGCAGTGGACTGAAAACTCTCATATGCTGTGATGTAAAATCACTGATTGTCTCTCTGTTTGCAGAAAGGCTGTCTAACTGCAAACAAATTCTAAAGATTTCATAGAATCTAAGGTCCAGTGTGTAAAATATAGGTGAGAATATTTCTATTTTTGGAGAAATTGAAGATAAATGAATTTAAAATAAACATATTTTGAGTTTTGCCACTAATTGAAGGTTACATAGGTTCTCCAACACACGTTAAGAATGATGTAAGGGATATTCAGCCCCAACATGTAACTTCACCAATAAATGTTGCTGAATTTGAACATTCTGTACCTTCAGCGTAGTGGTTAGCACTCTTGCCTTTGCAGCAAGTTGGAACAAGGGGCCTTCTCCCCGTGGTGCGTGGGTTCTCACTGGGTACTCTGAGTAAATGGTTGTCTGTCTCTATGTGGCCCTGTGATGGACTGGTGACCTGTCCAGGGTGTACCCTGCCTCTCGCCCTATGTTAGCTGGAGATAGGCACCAGCGCCCCCTAGTTGATAAAGCGGTAGAAAATGAGTGAGAGTGAGAGAGTGTACCTTCAGCTTTTATCAGGTGAGCTTTTGGTGAGTCCCTGCTGGCAGCCATGTTATCAGTTAGAGTCTGGGCCCCAGGCTGGTTCACATAAACAGCTGTGTGTTCAGCTAAAACAGTGTTGACAACGCATCAATACATCACACATTACACTTAAAAAAAAAAAAAGTAAAGCCAGAACGATCCCTTTAACATTTGAAAACCATTAAGATTCAGCCTGTTACCCCAAATCCCACAAACATCTGGAACGTCTCACAGGGTCTTGTAAATGTTCTCGTGACAAAGCGAGTGAGAGGAAAAATCATGTAGACATTTCCTTTTTTTTCCCTCTTTATTGCAGAACACAGAACAATGTCTACCAAAGATTCTAGATTTTACACTTAACTGACATAATATTGTCATAATTACTTAATACAAACACACCCTGACACCCATTTAAACATATATACATCCACCACACACACACACACACACACACACACACACACACATGGGTTTCCATGCCTTCAGAAGACATTGCATTGTTTTACATTCATTTCCTAGAGACTTACTCTAACATTAACCGTAATGACCAGCGCCCTAACCCTAACCTCAGCCTAACTTTAAAACATGTTTTTCACCTTAAAATGTTGTAATTTACATTATGGGGACTTGATTTTGTCCCCACAAGGAAGACAAGTCCCCATAATGTGAGTGTGTCAACAGATTTAGGTCCCCACAACATAAGGAATACCAGGCACACACACACACACACACACACACATACATCCAGTCTCATGCAGGAGGCACTTTCTCCCTGCAGAGACTCTTTTCAGGTCCATCTGTTTACACTCATGTCTCAGTTAATGCTAAGAGCAAACTAACCACTACAGCTTCATCACTGCAAATTAAAGAGGACAGACAGACGTTTAATGTGTCTGCTGCCTTACAAACATATGAGATATTTAAACAAAGTAATTACTCATTTCTACTATTCATTTACGCTAAATATTCATACATTTGATTGTTTCAGATTTATGTAGCTGAAACAAATATTTGACACAGACTAGATGTGGATAAACTAATGTGGTGGGGTTTATTGCATTAGATTTTATTAGCTCTGTGTCGGTGGGGAGTCTGGAATGTGTTCAGTCGCATCATCACACGTACAAAACACCCCCCATGATGCTGGATTAATGTCTGTGAAGCCATCTGAACGCTTCCCATGACTAAATGGATTTGAGATACATATGCTGGCTCTTGAGTGTGTCTCGAGGAAGGTGTGTGGCCGTGAAACTGTGGCGATTACACATGGAGAGGTAAGTCAAGAGGCCTGGTCCATGCAACATAGTGCTGCTTGGCAGTGGACGTTCCCTATATGTGCAGGAACAGATGGGGCACTGAGGAGGAGGAGGAGGGGCTGAGGGTGGGGTGAGGGCGGCAGGTCAAGCTGGGGCCACCTGGCTGGAGGATACGGATGAAGTCTGGGTTTTGGAAACAGTGGCGGTGGCCTCATCGTCTCCGAACGGGTTCTTTCCACAGCACACTGTAGTGATCATGCAGTTTCTGAACTGAAAGATGAAAAGAAAAAGATCAGAATCACATTTATTATACATCTTTGGTCAGTAGAGGATGATGCATTTTATTTGTTTAAATAAAAGTAGTTCATATACAAAGTAAAGCAAATAAAAGTCATATGTTGTTGGGATCTTGAATTGAAGGCGGATGTCCTGTCTTGCAAAAATGTTTTCAGCAAAATGTATTTAAATGTCAAAGGTACGATTTCTTGTTACATAGTAACCTACACATTATCTTGTAGCATTATTAGACTTTTTAGTGCTGACACTCGAACACTTTAGCATTTTAGCTGCTTCATGTGAAGCCACTTTAACTACTTCGGCCTACCACATGTAGGTAGGTACTTGAAATGAATAATGAGGTTTTCCTCCTCCAGTTTTTAAAAATAATCATATCCACACACAAGGTACGTTCTCAAAAAAAAAAAAGTATTTGTCCACATAAAAACACAGAAAGACTCTTTCCAAAACCTGCCAAATTATACATACATTACAACCTTAACTGTTACGACCTGCTGGCCAATCAGAGGAGAAATAGAGAAAAAAGTAACAACTGTTTAGTAGTCAAACAAAAGACAAAAGTTAAAATCAATAAATGTGTACGTGTACTAATTTATTGCAATAGCACAAGTTTGTCTACTTGTGACGTCAGTTGCGTGATGACATTGCACACACAAAAACCGAGATCGCAAATCACTATTTTGCTATGGGAATCAAAATGGTTACTCTCTGCCCTGTCAAGGACTTACGTGGTGAAAAATGTGAGCCAAATAAAAATAGAAAACAAAAGAAATATAACTTTTTTTTATTCAAATTGGACTATTTTTGCCCTGATGGCTCCACTTTTTTTTTTTTAAATTTTCTCTGAAGTGGCCTTGGTAGTGAGGTTTAATGGCAGTTGGCATCTGTAATGTTGCATTACTGCCCTTTTCTGGACTTAATCATCCATTACTTCACCCTTTTTTATTTCAATGTTAACCTGAACTGTCAGATAAATTGTGTAATTAAATTAGTGGCATGAAAAGTGTAACATTCGACCCTGAAGTGTTAGGAAGTGGAAGGCGAAAGTGGCGTGAATTGAAATGACACCAAGTACAAGTTCCCCAATAATGTGCTTAAGACTTCATCACATTCCTAGTTCTTCTACAATGACGTCGCTTTCACTTCACATACCTGTTTGTTCAGCAGAATGTAAATGACTGGGTTGTACAGAGCGGAACTTTTGGCGAAGAAGGCGGGAGCGGTCATGAACACCGGTCCAAACTCAGCTCCCTGATTGGCAAATATGTACCAAGCCACGCTGGCATAGGGCACCCAGCACACCAGGAAGGAGATCACCATGACGATGACCATGCGCGTCACCTCCCTCTCTGCTCTCTGGGTGGTTTCAGACTCCTGCTGCTGAGCCGCAGCCTGAGCACAGACACACATGTTGAGCTTAGCTCGCGAAAAGGGCTCATCTGTGGTGCAAATGTCATAACAGCACTTACAAAAAAAAAAAAGAAAAGCACTGATTGACAGACAGACAGGTCTTGTCATCAGTGTTCAATGTGAAACGTTTGACTGTACATTCACAGTAAATTGCCGACGACAAGTTGCAAATTACAATATGTTTACAATGCAAATTACAGTGTCTTATACTAAATACTATACTTTTACAATAAGTTACTATGTGATTTTATATTACATTTCTAGCTGTTAACTGTTAAACATAACTTTACAGAACCTATATACTGCAGAACCTATGTTACACAGTATATTACTGTGATTTAGCATTATGGTAAATTAGCATTTCAAAGAAGTTTTTTGTAACAGCCAAACCTTTGATAATTTCACAATAAAACATGATGATGACGATGATAATAATGGAACTTATTGTGGAATTTACTTTCAGATCATGTGAAATCCTGGAAATATTGCCCTGTGCTTGAAGTGGGCTGGCACTGTGTGGTTCACTGTGCCAGCACTTCTCAGCTTTACTATTATCCAGCACTTTTACCAGCACTTTTATTTGCAAACAGTACTCTAGTTAGGTTTAGGCTAATTATTTTGCAGGCTGCATTATGTGACATTCACCCGAGAGACTAGTGTTTGTCTCTAGTGTTAAGCGAGATCAGCATCTATTGGAGGTGATTCACTGAATTCTGAATTCACTGAATTCTTGCCACAACATTCGTATGTTGGAGGATTTGGATAATTTAAATGGAAATATTATATGTTGTAGGAAATTTTACAAAGTCCAGTTTTTAGCTGTGAATAGAGCACTAACATCTTCTGGTATCTTATATTTACTGAAAATACTGACAGGCTTGGCTCAAATGGAGAAGGGGAGTAGTCACACTTATTTTCCCCACTTCACACACTGGCCTCCACCAAACAGACGTTTTGTACCAGAAGAGGTTTCACACTCAGCATGCAACTTAATATTCATCTTTCAAGGTCCAGTGTGTAAGAATTAGTGACAGCTAATGGTGACACTGCAGACTGCAAAAAAAAAAAGGAGGACTCACTCGCTCTTTATTCCTGAGCATGTCAGAGAGTTAGAGCAGTTTCTGCTTCAAAACACTAAACATACACTGGGGCTCGTTTGTCTATTTAGATCTTCACTAAATGACATATATATATATATATATATATATATATAAAAAAAAGAAAGATTATTTGAAGGCTACAAAAACCAAACCAAAACATTACAACATGTTACACTGGACCTTTAAAGGGCCATTTATACTTGCAATGGTTTCAACCTCAGGCTTAATATTAACCATTAAATCTTTAACCATCACTTCATGCAAACATATCTGAACTTTAGTGCTCAAAAATGTGAAGATATAAATGATTGCATTGCTTTTGAACTCTTTTCTTTTGGATACATTATCAACGCGTTTATGCTATTATTAATGAGAGCATCAGGATCACACAGCAAGTGGGCGGACTGCCCTTCAGCTGGACGACCTGGCTCTAAGCTGCCATTTTGGCAACAATCTGCCCTCCTGAAGTGTCCTTGAGCCAATAAATCCCTCACATCTCTGCGAAACGTGTCTCTGTAATGCGCTAACCTGCCTGTGAGGCAGGAAAAGGTGAAGAGGAAGAAGACGACGACAAAAAGAGAATCTCCCCACAAGGATAAATACGGTAGCGCATGATTATCATTAATATTGCATCTGACAGTGGTGCTCTTACCGCTCGTACAGTGCAGAGCAGGCGGCTGTAGCAGAAGAAAATGATGAAGAGGGGGATGGAGAAATGGAGGATAAACATGTAGATGACAAATGAAGTGTTGTTGACCTCAGGTTTGGGAGTGTAGTAGTCAATCCCACAGGAACACTGCATTCCCTCTGGGATGTACCTGCATTCACACGTAAAGATAGTCAGTCTATACAATTACAGAGAATATTTCTTACCACATGCATGAACTTTTCCTGTTCACATTCTTTAAATAAGGGGAAGTAGACAAATAAAAATAAAATAAGTGGTAAAAGAACTGATTCAATGTATCAACTCAAGAAAAGCTCTGAAGTGCTCTGAAGTATGAAAAATAAAGAGTAAAAATCAAGTTAAACTTCAGTTGATCACAAAAACCTCGTCTGATCATTTAAAATAAGTGAAATAAAGTTCTAATCACACAAAATAGATTTGTTTTTCTTGTTCATTTCACCTCATGTGCTTTACAACTAAAGTAACAAACCCATTTTGAGAATGTAACCAGCAGAAAGTATAGACATTTGTTTTCATATGTAGGAAATAGAATTATAAAAGCAAAATACAGATTCCTGCAAAATCTTAAGTACTGAAACAAAGTGTTTGTACTAAGGCTATGTATTGGCAAAAATCTGGCAATATGGTACATTTGTATTTTTCTCTACATTGCGATACTCTAAGGAAGGCAATTTATAGCAATTTGATCCCACAATAGTCTATTTTAGGAAAAAAATAACAAATAACACTATTATATGCATAAAAAATATACAGTTTTTATACATAGTATATCAATACACTGTCAGTTCTTACACACCTAATTTGTACTACATTATTTCCCACCTCTCCTCAATGAATTTATTATATTCACACATTTTTCTACTATCATTATTAATAGTTATATTATTT